>JAOTRQ010000015.1:692307-709304 GCA_028565875.1 Hoplisoma paleatum | reverse complement strand
TGATCATGTCAATGATTTCTCACAATCATGTTCAACAATAATTTAACAAGGTAGGAAACAAATAAATATTAATATGCAAAATATGCAGCGATTTTTAGAACAGGCGTTTCGGGCGACCTGGTGCCCGCGGGCACCACTTTCGTGACCCCTGATATAGAGAAAGATCGATGTTTTAGATTTTAGCAGATGGATAATGAACAACGAATGATTTTAAATGTCAGACTGTAAAGGAAACATCGAGGCAGCGATATACACACACACACACACACACACACACACACACACACACAGAGAGAGAGAGAGAGAGAGAGAGATGACTTTAACTACAAGCATGTGCACTGGATTGTTTTAATGGCTATAGCGCTACTTCTTGCTGGCGGCATCGTTTCCATGTGTAGTTAGAGAATGCTGGAGGTGGACGTCAGGCGACGCAGATGCTCTGAGGAGGGGGTTCAGGTCGACGCCCACGCTCTAGATCGATTCAGTATGAATCAGCCGTAGGGCGACACTAACCATTAAAATGTTATTTTTTTACTCTGGCGTATCAGGTTTGGTGCGGGTGCCGGAGGTTGCCTCCCCCTGCGCCATGAGACCGATTCATATTGTTTTCATAATGCGGGTGCGCTTGTGCGGTCTCACAATGTTCAGTTTCACGTAACATTCGATATAACGAGTCTATATGATCCCGATTTTCACCGGCAGAACGTCGCGGTTTCGATCACACAGTTGTGTGACATTTAGCGTTCCTCAGTGGTGGATGCAATTAAAACAGCGTTTTGGTTTTTTTTGGCTCCACAGATGATTTTGGATTCGTCTCGTCGCTCTGTAATTGCAGCAACTAATGAGACTGACTCCGGTCCGAATGCTAAACACGAATCCAGCGAGACTTTAATTGGACATTCAGTTCGACTAGAAAGAAGCAAAAGGCAAATAAATAGTAAAAACAAGATTGTTAAAGCTAATTAAGGTTTAACGTATGCTGCAAATTACTCGCATATTATGTGCCGGGCAAAATGTAAACGTGATCGGCTCCTTTTGAAAGATTTTGTCTGTCAGATTTTCTTAAGCGGCGACGAAAAAGAAATAACTGGGAGACTGAAGTGGAAGGACTAATGGTCATCTTCTCACTCGGAAAGTAGCATAATGAACCCTACAGTCCTCCTGACTCACTTCACAGCAGGTAAAAAATGAAAGGCGAAGTCTTTTCACAAGGATTCTGGAGATTCGCTCGTGTTCTTAACATCCTCACAGACCTCGTCTCTCTGCGTATTATGACTCCGCTCTTGATTAACAAGTACATTCAGTACGATGCAAATCCAGAACGTTCGATTCTCTCGACACTCAACTTGCTTTTACAATTCCACTTGTAAAAGATAAAGATTAGTAAAATAAAAAAAGGACTCTGCAGATCTTTTCCAGCCCGCCAGGAGACAAATGAAACCAGAACTGTTTGAACACGAGGTGAATTATGTGAAAGTTAATCTTCAGCTTTTTCCTGGCTGAATGAGAAACGACTCAATCGACGACTGGCTCGGGTTCAGACTTGGCTTGGACAGACGCATTGTAGAGTTTCTCAGTTTTTCAGTCTTATCTCTATTTACAGTTTGTTACAGACAATTATTCTGACACACCGGGCCAACTCCATTGTCACGCCGTCAAGCGATGGATTTATTTTTCTGTAAGGGTGGTGGCGGTGGTGATTTTTCGACAGAGCCTCTTCAGTGCTTCGTCTTTTCTAATAGTGTTCAGGGTTTTATATTTTTAATTCGCATTTAATAGGCTGGGATTTTTCCTTTTAACGAGCTGGTATTGAATAGAATCAGTGTCATTGTAGATCCTGTTTTCTTTCCTAAAACCGTTTATATTAATAAAATGGAAAAAAGGAAATCATCTCACGGCGTGTTTATGCTCTTGTAGAGGGAAAAGAATAGAATTTTGCTTCCTGCGTTTTGCTCCTTGATCATTTTCATGTTCATAAATGCTGCATTGCATTGAATTTTCACTTAAATGATTTGCATAATGATGATGATTATTCTATTATTATTTCATATTTAATTGTAAATCATTTCCATGCAGTGAATACACATTAGGGGTCAGTAGCGAGCACATGTACCCGGAGCGATAGTCTCAGGATTGATCCCTCCAGGACATCTCTGCCCCCAATAGACCAAGTTTCATTCACGCAGTGTTTGTTTATTTTGTTTTCAAGCATCATCAGCACTAATTAATTCCCAGATTCTGTAAATCTGTTATATAAACAGTATTAATAATTACCAGTCATCGTTCTCATCGAGATACAAATGATTCTAATTATTTCTGGAATCTAGTCATTTCTGATTGCGCATGCACCATTTATTCTTACGCAAATCGTTCAGGTTCACCAAACGACGAATCGCCGTGGTTAAATTCCAGCTGACCGGTCACCGTCAGGTTCATGACATGTTGTGTTTTCTGACTTCAGGAAACATCACGAAGATGTGCACCCTCGACGGCTGGACCAACATCAGCCAGACTGCCATCGCTCAGAACTGTGGCTTTAGTCTCAACTTCACCGAGAGCGCAGAGATGGTACGTTCCTCCGTAACTCCGCGGAAACAAACCCCAGACACGTTTGAGAACAACCTGTTCTCATGATCATCCTGTTCTGTCTAAGTTTGTGTCGTTTTGCTGATTTTTAGGGGGAATTTCTGGGATCTGTGAGGATCGGCTACACCATCGGCCATGCCGTGTCTCTGACCTCCCTGGTTTTCGCCATCTCCATCTTGTGTTTTTTTAGGTAATATTTTCCATTTCTTTGTTCCGATGATGAATAGCTGAGCGGACGAGAACAGACGCTCCGTATTCGTTACATGTAGCTCAGATGAGGAAACTAGCCCGCAACCCTTTTTTTTTTAAACTGCTCGTGCTTTTGACGTGGACCTAGACTGGGCGACACGGTGGATTCAATCTCCAGCACCGTCGCCTCACAGGGTTTCGATTCCTCGAGGTAAGGCAGTGTGAGATCTTCTCTACCAGTGTAGAGTTCTCACCGCATCTGCGTGGGCTTTCTTTTGGTACTTCGTTTTCATCCTACAGTCCAAAGACATGCAGTCAGGCTCGATAGATAGATACCTAGATAGAACTTGATCCATTTAGGAGGTTCCTTCAGGGAAATTAAGGTTCCAGCAGCATCATTATTACACATAAACAGTTAAATAATCCAAAGTAAGAGAGATAATAACAACGTCTAATAATAGTAAAGGTAATAATAATAAGGTAAGTGTAGTACTAATTGTATCAGCTGATTGTATCTACGTATATAAAGTGTATTTCATTGTGACCCCTGATAATGGATGGATGGATGTATTAGACAGTACCGGGACGACCGCACCCGCACCCTCATACACTTATAACACCGAACGGTAATAACGTTCATCAGAAGTAAATACTACAGTTTCTGTATGTAGGAAACTTCACTGCACAAGAAACTACATCCACATCCACCTGTTCCTGTCCTTCATCCTGAAGGCAGTCGCGGTCCTTATGAAGGACGTGGTCCTGTATGAGGTGGAGGAGCCGGACGACTGCAGTTCCAGTTCCGTAAGTGCTTCCGCTCTTTCTTACCTCCTTTTTCTTCATCTACACTCGGCGAGGACCATGAGAACAATACAAGTCACATCGGTGTGTCGAACCCAGGCTCTGCTACACAACAAGGGGGCGCCGTACGATACCTGGCACGTAGGATATCTGAATTATGATCAGATTAAAGCTTCTGCTAAATGCTGAACATGTCAAATGTAAAGCTGGGATTTCTTTCGACTGTATTTGTGTAATGATAAATAAAGGCGTTCTATTCTCTTAACGGTCGTATGGTTGACGGTTCAATCCCATCCTCCTTTAATTTGGCAACATTGGGTCCCTGAGCGCAAACCCGTCACCCTCGGTATGTTGGGCTGTATTAGTCACTATTTGATAGATAGATCTGGAGATACTTTATTGATCCCGAAGGAAATTAGAAATAGAAATGTCTTTTATAGATTATCTCTCTCTGAATGTTTTATAGATATTCAAACGAAACGATTAAATCCAAAATTCTCTTAAGAAATGAACCTTGTTTGACTTTCCATGATTTAAAAGTTCATTTGTATCGTTTCTTTCTCACCGGTGTGTATAAATCTCCACACTATCAGACTGCTATTTTTTAAGAAGCCTTTAGGGTCCATTTTTATTCCTCTGTGGCGTCTTTTTTTTTTCATCTGGAATCAATAAGATGAAGCTTTTAGAGCTTTTATCCCCCAGTATTTCTCCCAAACCCCTTCGAGAAACAAATCTTACACCTCGTGAAAGGATATCGGGTGACACACTCGAACCTTGGAGGGGGGGTGTTGAGGGTGTTGCGGGGGTTAGATACCCGTCACACTTTTCTCTGCTTTTAAGGCCATTTTATGCCAGTGTGGCATTAAATATCGAAGGAACGGCGTCCAGACTGTGGAAGTGGAAACAGAAATGACACGTTTTTACGATTACACGATTTATACCACGCACTAAAGCCATCAAAACATCGTCGCGCACGCTCGTAGTTAGGCGTTCACAAACCTGTGTATGACGGTGCCTCGATGTTTACGATGTTTACGTTTAACATCCGACATTCCAACTTCATTCGCTGTTCAATATCGATCGAAGATTTACAACGATCAGCTTTCTCACTCGTCACTAAGACCCCAGGGGAAACACAGGCGTGACAAAACACTATAATAGTTTATAATATAAAGTATAAATCAACTTTAAGTCAACATATTTATTATATACATGAATTTATACCATCATGAAGCGGATAAATCCGATTCAACCGTGGAAACGAACAACATTAAAGCTAACGGAGGAATACAGATTTTCATCTCTGTGTTTGTTAACTCCACCAGAGATGCACACAACCGCTCTCATTAGGGTGTGTCAGCGGGCCGTGTTTGCCCTCCTGTTACCCGACCGTATCGGCGTCTGTTTGATTCGGTGTGATGGATTAAGACCACTTGTGTGTATTTACTGTACGCTTACGAAAGCATCATCGAACATCTCTGTGGGTTCACTCGACTTTTACTGTTTCTTTATTTAATAAGTAGTGATCTCTCTCTCTCTCTCTCTCTCTGTCTCTCGGTCTCTCTCTCTCTCACACACACACACACACACACACACACAAACACACAGAGTTCACATTTACATTCATGCGGTTTAGCAGAAGCTTTCATCCAAATGTGTAGCAATTAAAAGGGAAGTGTTAACGGCCTCCACAGTGACGACGCGGCTGTAGTGCGGAATCATACACACAAAGTTTTGTCTCTGTGTGTGTGTGTGTGTGTGTGTGTGAGTGTATCTTACTGAGTTTGTCTGTGTATGTTTGTGTCTGTGTGATTATCTGTGTATGTGTGTATCTCTGTGTTTATGTGTATCTCTCTCTGTGTGTGTGTGTCTGTTTGAGTGTGTTTGTATCTGTGTGTGAGTATGTGTGTGTGTGTGTGTGTGTGTGTGTATAAAGTAGTTGAAGTTGTTAATCTCCTGTATAAACACTGCTCGTTCAGACACAGCTGCTGCCCAGAAGGATCCGACTGTCACACAGTGGCGGTGTGTAAACACTCCAGTTCCTGGTTCTCACCCACTCGCTCAGCAGCGGGTACAAAACGGGCATCACGGGGGCAGAACAGACACCTCATACGCCTCAAATTCATACAAAAAATTGATCACGTATCGACCCGCCGTGACCCTGCCCGGCGTTAAAACGGTGATGAAAGAATGAACATAAGACGTGTACAGTGAACAATAAACGTGCACATTGTGTTTCACAGGTTGGCTGCAAGGCTGCGGTCGTGTTCTTCCAGTATGGCGTCATGGCCAGTTTCTTTTGGCTGCTGGTGGAAGGTCTTTACCTCCACTCGCTCCTCGCTGTCTCCTTCTTCTCTCACAGGAAGTACTTCTGGTGGTTCATCCTCATCGGCTGGGGTGAGCGCAGCTTTAAAAGTCTGATTTACATCTCCTGTCGTGTCCACTCCAGCGGCGTACTTAGCGACAGCTGCAGCGCCCGAGGAGGTTCAGAATTCAGGAAGCGCCGTTAAGAACCATCACCGGCCCTCCTTATAAATTCCTCGAACCGTAAACATAAACATTTTTTAATGTTACGACTCTTGAAAAAGACTCAAGATGGTCCCGATGAAGATGTCAGACCAGTTTATTTATCTAGCGTCTTTCATACACCGAGGCGATTCAGAAATTCATATCAGGAAGAAAAGATTCCAAACATTCCCAAGAATCGATCTAGAATCAGTCCAGCGTCATTATGAGCGTCCGTGTGTCTCACAATTACATCTACCTACCTGTCTATCTATCTACTACCTCCTTGTGTATCTGCTCTGTTCTGTCGTATCACTGTTAATGTCGGTTCATCCACAAATATTATGATGTCACTTGTGCAGCATTTATGTTCTTATAACAAATATAAAATACAAACTTGCTTTTATCATCCAACAATGTGAACAAATGATCTCATGGTGTATCGACCCGGCCTTTTAGACCGAGTGGATTAAAATATGCAGTAATTTCATATTTATATTAAAAATACCAGAATACACATAAACCTTAAGCCGTTTACAATCCTCTTTATACTACCGTGTACAAGCCAGAACTTAATCGATGCACATCTGTCCAAAACGATTTCAGCCCCTCAAAGCTTCTCTTTCCTCTTCTAACCATCACATCATTTTGTATATTTGATTCTAAAATGTTAACAGGAGTCCCGGCGGTCTTCATCACCTCGTGGAGCATTACAAAAGCCTACTTCGATAACGTTGGGTAAGTATTTCTCTAGTATCCCCACCACCTATTCCTTCCCCCCTTCCAAAAAAATAGTTTAAACTCTTACAGCTTTACTGTGTATAAACATTTTTGCTTGTAGACAGTTCCTCATCCTCAGCCAGGACATGAGCGGTTTTATTTAGTGGATTTTAGTGTACACAGAATAAATGTTGCGTCAAAACATTTCCCCTCACATTTCTACTCCCATCTGAGTTATGAATTTAAAGTAGACAAACTATTGATACGACTTCACAGCAAATCAATACATCTGCATTCAGAGCTAAAAGAAATCACTACGTGCATCTAGCCTACACATCACATCACATTACTGAACAGCGTCGCACATATTTAATAATCGTGTGTACTATGAACATCTAGGAGAACATGAACAAGCGCATAATAATATAGTTCATTGATCTTTTAACGTTGACAAAAAACAGTCATTCAATAACACACATCACATCCTAACTCACATGTTTTCGGACTGTGTATCATCTCCCGACAGAAAGTTCCCGGGTTCTACACAAGCCTGCGCAAGCTGTAGCGCTTACTTACACGTCACGTGATCGGTACGGTCCCGAATAAAACATAAGAGCATCCTTTAAGTGCGCTAATAGAATGTAAACAGAGTGTGTGTAACTTACAAACCTTACGTAAGATCCAGATGTTCCCCTCGCCGACCCATTCACCCGAAACATTCCACACATCATTGCTGATGTTTCAGGCCTCCCGAACGTTCGGATGATTTGATTATTATCAGTGTTTTAGTCACTCAGACCTGCTGTTCAGATCACGAAGCTTCTTGTCTGCTTTGTTTAGATCCTGGTCGTATTAAACACACTTTTGTCGTGTTCATTATCGTCTCTTTTACAGATGTTGGGATTTTATCGATAACAGACTGTGGTGGATTATTAAAACTCCGATTTTAACCATAATCCTGGTAGGTCTGAACATTCTTGCTGACGTTCTTGTAATAAGTTTGCTATGAATGATGATGAGACTCGTGGAGGCTTTATTTGTCAACTGTGCTTCATAAAATCTCTTATACTTTTAATCAGAGCTCTCTACAGTCGCGTCGATATCGACTCGATTGTGTTTTATCTAAAAGTTTATAGTCTTGCTTTGAAGAAATTCCACACTAAATGTTAACTACTGTACAATAACGAGAACGTCTCTGTTTGCAGTTGAATTTCATCCTGTTTATGTGCATCATACGAATCCTTCGACAGAAAATCAATTGTCGAGACATCGGCAGAAGCGAATCGAACCAGTACTCGTGAGTTCGGGTCACCGGGGAAAAGAAAGGGAAACCATCGGACCGTTTAATAGTGGTTACATTATTTCTAATTCGTCTCTGCTTTGTAGGAGATTAGCCAAATCGACTCTACTTCTGATTCCCCTGTTCGGAATAAACTACATCGTATTTGCCTTCATGCCTCATGACATTCAGTCGTACGTGCGTCTGGTCTTCGATCTGATCCTGGGCTCGTTTCAGGTATGCAATCATTCATTCTTCTGACCTGCTTACTTGTATTAATTCATTATAAATTCTAATCACAAGCAAGTGTGTGTAGTAGTCATGAACTTCTCGTTTTTCTCACCTCACAGGGCTTTTGTGTTGCCGTCCTGTACTGTTTCCTAAACGCCGAGGTAATATAAATACCTCCACTTCAAATAATAGAGCTTACTAATATATATTCTATGATGTATTTGTATAATTGTGATCTACATTGCTGTAAGTTATTATGATCAAACCCAGAATGAAATCACGTTAATTGCCTTAAATAGGCAAATCGTGTTGAAAGGGAAGGTCCGGAATATGTCATTATTTACTATTGGGCTATTTCTGGACACAATAACGCACGATAAATGCAAACCGAGAATATAAACATGATGGTTTTTGGCTTCGTTGCCTCGCCAGCTTTAGTTTTCTCAGCACGCTTTTGCAGCGGCGTAAATAGTCGCTCACTCCCACGTAATCCTGTTCTCTGTCCTGTTTATTAATGCATGACGTACTGCATCTTAGAATGTTAGAAAAAGCCTGGTGCGGAGCATTAAAGCGTTGTTATTTCATACTGTCTTAAAGGCACACTAGGCAACTCTTGGTTGATTTTTCTTATGAGACTCCACCTACAGGCCTGGAGAAAATGTTAGACTGCTGACAGAGCCGCTGGTAGAATAGTCCTATAAAGTCCTGGCTTGTACACAAGAGTATAAGCAAGTGAAATGAGGATTTCGTACGGCCGACTCTCTTCTCCTCTTGCAGGTTCAGTCGGAAATCAAGCGCAAGTGGCGGCGGTGGCACATGCAGAGATTCCTGGACAGCGACACCAAATACCACCAGCCATCACTGGCCAGTAACGGCCATACCTCCAACACTCAGATCTCCGTTCTGACCAAGTGCAGCCCCACCACCTTCAGGGCCTTCGGCGGGACGGACGATTTCTCCAGCGGCGTATCTGACCGGACGGACCCGGAGACGAAACCCGGAGCGCCACCTCAGTCCTGGGACGAGGTTCATTCCGAAACGGTTTTCAGCACATTGTGAAATAACATCCCAACATGGATCACACTTATTTCGGGGACCGACTTTCGGGGTGGGTTAGGGAGCGACTCCGGACGCTGCCTCACGTCTGCGCTTGAAAAAACAAAAATAGAACTCGAGTAGCTCGAATCACAAAGTCGTGACCACGCATTGTCCGAGTCAGTCAGGATGGGTGGGGTTAGATATACGTGTGATCATAAGTGCTGCCACGTTGTCAGTCTCGCTTTTTTTTTGTTGTCTCTGGACGTCTTATCAGGAGACTTTCAGACTCTTTTTTTGGCATCTGGTTCTGACACAATCAGCGCATGGAGTCAAGGACAGTGTCAGATGAGAACAAGAGATCAGGTCTGAATCATCTCCAGCCCTCCTACACACTTATAGTGGTTGGATTTGTGTGTGTGTGTAAAGGACTGACATTTACTTCTGTCATCTTTACTTCACCCTGGCCTCATTATTCTGCTCCGGCTGGAAGGACCCTTGGTGTAACTGTAGTTCGGGTGGGTGCAGAGACATCATGTCTGTGTTACGACATGTTCTTCAGGTCGTCTTCTCTGAATGTACAAACTCTCATGATGAATCCGGTCAGTAGTTTGTAAGATGTTTAAAAATATAATTAGGTTTAATTATATCTAATTATATTATAAGGTACGGAATATGTCGGCCGTGAATAGGCTCTCGATAGCACAGCAATGGTTATTAATGCTTTATGTGCTTTATATCATTTAGATTTTAGATTTTTAGATCTGTTACTTACAAATACGAATCATAAAAGACACAATAATAGTTATGAACGGAGGAAAGGACACTGGACCCAAAGACGCAGATTTTACACGTTTAAACGAAACGTTGATTTATTTATTTTTGTTAAAGGAAAATGATTCGTTCATACTGACAGGTAAACGGTTTGTAATAAGCTTACAACATATGTGGTGCGTCCCAGGTACACGTGTCCTGTATGGTACCATTTGTCCTCCGATTGTACGGCCACGAACTATGTTTCATGTTCAAGTTGTGGTTGATAATGTTAATATTAATATGTGTGTCCGATATGATTATGCGACAATAATGAAGGCCACGGGAGTTTTAAAAGTTTATAACAGGCGGTCGAAAGTGAACTCATGAGTGTATGTGGTTTCTGTGTCAGTATGTACAAAGTCTGGCTGTTTATTCGTCTGATTATGTCGTCTAGTTCTCTGTAAGTGTGTGTATGTCATCATATTATTGTGTGATCTGTGTATATACAGTATTGTGTAGTTTACTATGTGCATGTAGCTGCGTTTGTAAATCATATTTTTACCCGAGCAAATCTCGCTTTCATGTCTGTGTGTCCATGTTTTGTCCACTTTTTATTGATGTATAGAATAAAGTGGACATCCGTAGTTTAGTGGTGAAGTCGTTACTCTCGAACACACACTAGTGAAACATTAGGAGTGAAGAGCAGCCCTAGCTACGGCACCGGTAGAGCGGGTCACGGTTCGGTGCCTCGTTCAAGGACACTTCAGTCGGGACCAATTACGAGTCCGGTTCTTTAACCACCAGGCCTGATAGTGTCTTTGTTTACTCCTCGTCGATTCTTCATTTCTTTTTTAGCCGCTAAATCCTTTAAATCCGGTTAAATCTGGTTTGGTTTTCAATTCTATACGAGATTAAATGTTCTCTCGGGTGCATTTCAGTGTCTCTCAAGGGCGATTAAGACCTCTGCGTCGAATCGTCGTCGTCGTGGTGATACAGAGCGTGACTGCACAACACAAGGAGGAGCCACGATGCCATCAAAACTATGGAGCGTGCACGCTTGTAGTTAAAGTGGGGGGGGGGAATTACTTCTCGGTGAACCTTAAAAGGACTACGACGGAGATGACTTACGGCAAGCGTACATCAGTCCTACGTCATTTTCCTTACGTACGTACAGTATTTGTGTAAAATAAGTGCACGGATAATAACATCCGAACCTCGAGGCACCGCTGGGATTCGAACCCAGGATCTCCTGTTTACTAGACAGGCGCTTTAACCAACTAAGCCACGGCGCCACTGACTTATGTGATCGTGACTTTAATAGTGATGCTAAATTCTCGCTGCCCTCTAGCGGTGATACTTTGTATTACACTTCATACATAAACCTGGATTTAATCGGAACAAACTTCATACTTTACTGGATTTATATCGAATAAAATGTTCTCATTGTGTGTGTGTGTGTGTGTGTTAAACTATGCAGTTATTAAACGACACAATATGATAATATTATATCACCTAGATTCGGATTTGACGTTTTTACCTGTATGAGCGGTTTGTGCGAGTTAGATGTGCACTGCTGCCCTCGTGTGGACACTTTTGTGTACTGCACGTTCGAACTGGCCGAGTCACTTTATTGCTTAATAAAAAATACAAAAAATATGATAAATGATTCAAATAAAGGAAGAAAAACAGCCTGTCACACTTTGTGCAGCAGAAAAGTAATTTAACATTTTTTTAATGTTATTAAAAATAACAATTCTTTTATTATATTACTTTGCAGTTTAAATACAGATATATATATATATATATATGTTATATTCTTTTTTGTATGATGTAATGTTTAATCTTCGATAATATTTGACTCTTGACATTAAAACATTTCACTTTTAAATAGCACCAGTCAATAAACAAGGTACACGTTGGTACCCCCTACCAACCCCCGGTCCCGGTAACCGGAGCTCCTCCCCGGTAGAACCGCTCCTGTCTCTTTAATAGCGGCTCCGGTTCAGTCCGTCTGATGTTGGAGCTCCAATCACCGGTTCCTGCACCGCTCACGTTAACATGGCGAACGAGGAAGAGGAGAACAGATGAAGGGTAACACCGCGGTAACACCGGGATTACATGGAGGAGGAGGAGGAGGACAGTTCAGAGCACCGAGACCCGGATCACCGTGCTGACCTGATCTTCTCTTAAAACATCTGATCTGGGACCCTGCAGGCCGGTGTGTGTGTGTGTGTGTGTGTGTGTGTGTGTGTGTGTGTGTGTGTGTGTGTGCTTTAACCTCTCCACTCTTACATGTTTATGGCAAATATTACACAAACATATTATCTACAATTACACACACTAGGGGCCAGTAGTGAGCACACATGTCCTGCGCTGTGGGCAGCCCTGTTCTAGTCACGGCACCCGGGGAGCATTTACGAGTTCTGTGCCTTTACTGGTGGGCACTTCAGTCGTGACCCGTCGACTCTAGGAATCGATCCGCCAACCTTCCGATCACGAGGTCAGTCCTAGAAGCACCTGGACACTCACACTGAAAGGAACCGGACCCGGAACGGACCGGACCGGACCGGGTCTACCTGGGACTCGAACCCAAGTGTGTACATACCGATATTATTAAACGTATAAGAGTATAGTAATATTATAAGGTAGTAATATTATGCGGTAATGTATTACATGTATCTATCTAATGGGTTCCAATTCACCATGTTCACCAATTTAATCCATGCTTAACTAATATGTTTGCAGGTTCTGTTAGAAATTGGACTAAATGGACTAAAACCCTGACGACCATAAATGGAGCTACAGAATAGTTGGATGTCCAGCTCAAAGGTGCAATATGGTTGCTCGGTTATTGGCCGTATTAATACTCAGGTACAGGTTTGTAAAGGTGCTTCTTTTTTGGCCTCCTCACTTCTAGCTGCTGATCGAGAGGACTGCCGAGCGCCCGTGGGCCGAGTACACCATGGTGAAGGATGTTACGCTACACTGCACCTTCCTGCTGGAGCGCCTGAACGAGCAGCGCCTCCTGTACCCGGATCTGTGTGACGTGGACATCGTCCTGCTGCGCCACGAGGCCACGTTCCAGGCCCACAAGGGCGTCCTGGCCGCCTACAGTCCCTTCTTCCACTCTCTGTTCTCCTCCAGCAAGGAACTGCGACGCGTCGAGCTGTCGCTGGACGCCGTACGTCCGCAGGGTCTGGTCCAGATCCTGGATTTCATCTACACGTCCAGACTGCTGGTGAACAGCTGTAACGTCCGAGACGTCCTGAGGGCGGCGACGGTGCTGCAGATGAGCGACGTGGCGTCGTCCTGCCGAGACGTGCTGGCACGGGGATCGCTGCAGGAGATCCAGACCACGGGCAACAACCACGGAGGAAGAGCGACTCCGACCTTCGGGCCGTACGTGGAGATCAAGCAGGAGGAGGAAGCCTCCAGAGCTGTGATCTCCGATGGGAAGAGCGAGAGGATCCCGTACGCTGTTCAGGTTTCAGAAAGATGGACAGGAAACGCACATTCGGGGCCGGTCGCCATCCACACGGATGAGTCTTTTGATAGGAAGCAGGTCATTGTAGAGCTCAATCTTAACAACCAGACGTTAAATGTGTCCAAAATGTCGGAGAACGGATCCGATCCTGCAGACTCGGATCTAAAAAGCGAGACTGAGCGAGACGAAGCACCGGAAGCCACGACCGATGACGAGGTGAGACAGGCGGCATTCCAGGACCTTCCGAAATGTCCTCCTCAACAGTCCCGTAGACTGACCAGAGCATCACTGGACGCGATGGCGACTGTAACGATGAGGATAAGAAGGAATGGCGTGACGAGTGAGCAGCAGACGAGGACAGACGAGAGGAGATCCTCACAGGTTTCTGATGACACCTGGGACACGGAGTTTCATGCCGATGTCGATCACAGCTGCATGCTGGGATGTGAAAAGTGTGGCACTCGGTTTCTTCTGGAGAGTGAACTGCTGCTGCATCAACAAACCGACTGTGAGAAGAACATTCAGGTAAATGCACACAGTCTTTGTGTCACAGTCGCGCTTTGATGACAGCTTTGCACATTGACCCTAAATTACCTGGAAAGGAAGGCGTTCCCAGAGGTGCTGGGCACTTGTTGATGGTTTGGCTTCACAAAGCCGGGCTTTAGGTGATTGTAGAAGTCAGGTCATGTGACCCAGCACTCGTCACATAGTGGGTTACATAGTCTGGATGTGTGCACCATGTAGAAGGTTCGTCCAGACTTGGTCTTGGATTCGATCTGAAAAGCTTCCGGCATCATGAACAAGTCATTCGGCTGTTTTGTTTGTTTCGTCTGCAGTGTCAAACCTGCGGCAAGGACTTCAGGAAGCTCTGGTCCCTGCACGAGCACAACAGAATCGTCCACAGTTACGCCGAGAAGAAGTTCTCTTGTGAGATCTGTGGGAAGATGTTCTTCACCATGGCTCACGTTCGTAAACACATGGTCGGTGAGTTACCATCTACTCTACAAGTCCCACTTCACACCAAGGTTCTGCTTTAATGGTGTGATGGTGATACCTTGTGATAACTTGTGATCGTAACTCTTAATAAACAACGGTGTTCGTAGCTCATACCAAGGAGATGCCGTTCACCTGCGAGACGTGTGGGAAGTCCTTCAAAAGGAGCATGTCTCTCAAAGTGCATTTCCTTCAGCATTCAGGAGAGAGACCGTTCACGTGTGAGGTAAACACACACACACACACACACACACCTCACCACAGTCATTGTTTTGGTTTTTAAAAGAAGATGTTTGGGGTTGAGAGGTGACTCTGAGAAGACTGACACCTTCACTCGGATGAATATATAAAATATTAGGAGTGATGGGGGGAGAGAAAGAGCGCCATCTAGAGCGCCATCCAGAGAGCTGCTGATGTTCTGATGGCGCGCTTGATGATCCCGGACGTGACCTGGCGATCGTCTTTAAGTCACAAGTCTTCGAATCTCCTTTACCGGCGTGAAGTGGAGCCGAAGCAGAAGAACACGGAGATTTAAATATGATTAAAGGAAAAAGAAGATGATTAAATGTGGTTTTTGTTTATGAATTTTATTCTGCCGATTGTATTTTCAGAACTGTGACGAACGCTTCCAGTATAAATACCAGCTGAGGTCTCACATGAGCGTCCACATCGGTCACAAGCAGTTCATGTGCCAGTGGTGTGGAAAAGACTTCAACATGAAGCAGTACTTCGACGAGCACATGAAAACTCACACAGGTAAACGATCGACCAATCCAACCCGACACCGACCCGAACGTGGAACCTAACGCCCCCTCCCCTGCTCCCCCCTTTACACCCTTTACACATCAGGTGAAAAGCCGTACGTCTGCGAGATCTGCGGGAAGAGCTTCACCAGCCGGCCCAACATGAAGCGGCACCGGCGCACTCACACGGGCGAGAAGCCCTATCCCTGCGAGACGTGCGGTCAGCGCTTTCGCTTCTCCAACATGCTCAAATCGCACCGAGAGAAATGTTCCCGGCTCAGGAGCCCCATCGCAGACACTCCGCCTACAAAGCGTGACTCCGCCTACAACGCTAGACAGTTTGTGAGCGATCAGATCTCTGTGTTCCGGGTGACGAACGCCCGCACGGGTAACGTATAACAACCCCTCCCCCCTCCAACGATGTACACGGTACCTTCCTATTAGAGGTATAGATGAACGTTTAGAGCCAAACGAGTATCACGGCACAGATATCTAACCACAATTTTTAGCTAGTTTAGTGTAGGATAGGATAAGATCCCATGACCGAACTTTTGTCTGTAGCAGGATGTTCCTGTTCCAGCTGTTTATGATACATAACCCGAAAGGATACGAGTGTTTTTATTTCGTTTACGAACAGCAAATACGTCTCAAATATTCTCTCACCGAGCACTTTAGGTACTTTCGTCTGTTACAGCAGCTACGCCGAACGTACAAAAACGGACACTGTGGCTCGGCTGCAACTAGTAATTATTATCTTACCAGTCATTAAGAATTAAAGTAATTGTGTACAGTATATCAGCTTCATTACATAGCGTACTCCGATATATCATAAAATCAATAATCTCTATAATCCATAAACGTTTCTGTTCTCCTCACTGACGTAGCGGCCGCATTGTATTCCGGGTCCGAGACCTTACGTAAGGACAAGACGAAAGCAGTGTGACGTTCACATTTATTATTAAAGCTTCCTGTGAATAAACTGCAGATTCTCTTTTATTCTGTATTTAAAATGAAACTAATAAAATACAAATGATGCAGTGAAAGTTAGAGAACAATGACGGGGCATGAAAAGTCTGTTTTGTCCTGAACGTTTGGTGATTTGAGTGTCACAGGAGGCTACACGAACGTGTCATAAAAATCACAACACACACACACACACACACACACACACACATCCCAACATATTACTGTCCATAATGTCACGTCAGCACATCACTTTCACGTCCTGTAAATAGAACTGGTCCGGTCTCCATCTTTCCCCCACAAACTTGTACAAACAGTTTCTCAACATCCTCAATAGTGGAAATGGTCGTTTGGTTTCGGGTTCTCGTCCCACTGTAGGTCATGTGCGCTACACTGTACACTTATGGTATTATACAGGATCGGTCAAGGGTTCGGACACACCTTTCTCATCTTATCATTTTTAATGGACCGTCTTCATTTAATGTGTTTTCTTTATTGTTTACACTTTCAGGTTATAAAAGGATTATATGACCAAGAGAGGTCACATGACCTAAACCCAGGTGAGATGATTTGTGAAGGCAAAGCGGTCAACAAGTGCTCAGGACCTTTGGGAACTTCTAAAACAGTAAATGTTAAATATATTCTGGTTCTCATTACATGATCCCTAATGGGTGGACGGTGTATCGAAACGTTTGACTGGTCCTATATACAT
>JAOTRQ010000015.1:409355-419615 GCA_028565875.1 Hoplisoma paleatum | reverse complement strand
GGGGGGGGGGGGGGGGGGTGTTAGAAACACTTGTTTAATGTTTTAAGAACTGTAATGAATGTTATGAATTCTGGTGCTTTTACTTCTCTCTGCCACCAGATGGCGACACATCCTAAAACAGACTCATGTCGAATTTTCTTTCAACTTTTAATAAGAACGTGTGTGTGTGTGTGTGTGTGTGTGTGTGTGTGTGTGTGTGTGTGTGTGTGTGTGTGTGTGTGTGTGTTGGGAATTGGAGGGGGACTGTGTCTTTCAAACTTGTTTATACTAGACATGATTCGTCTTCGGTGTGTGGACTGAATTAGACTTAGGATTTGTGTACATATATGTGTATGTTGTATTTACCCGTTCCAGTCGTTCCCGACTCTTGGGTCCCTCTGTGGGGCGCTACCGATCCCCAGAGTTACTCAACAATTATATTTTTCCGGAGTAGGTTGCCAGGTCTTTCTCCAACCCTGTATCGCTACAGGGACCTTGTGAAACTGCAGGACAATTATACCTCTTTGCGATCAACCTGGTGCATGTTTTTGGATCGTGTGAGGAAACCGGAGTACCCGGAGGGAGGAAACCCACGCTGACACGGGAAGAACGTACAAAATTCGACCCGGGGATCGAACCCGGGACTTCTTGCAGTGAGGCGACAGTGCTGAACCACTCAGCCACCGTGCCGCCGTGTACATATATACATGTCTTTATAACCTCATCGCTCATTTCGAGATTCATTTATATCGTTAATCTGTGAATATAAGTGGTCAGTCGGTCATCTGGAGTATCGGTACGGTTTTTAATACCACCATAGGACCCAGAGTACTAATAGCGTTAACGTTATCCATCATTATTATTTATTTATTGAGCATTTAAACGTTTAATGTTCACATCTAACACAGTCATGTCATCAATTCGCCTCATGTGTATGGTTTTGGACTGTGGGAGGAAACCGGACTACCCGTAGTAAACACACGCGGACACTTCGCACAGAAAGTGCCCGGGCTGACCCATTGTAGCTTTGCTGTTTATGCACTGGACTCGCAATTAGAAGACTATTGGACTCTTGAGCAATATCCTTTACCCCTAAGTCACTTTGCTTCTTATAGATGTCGATAATTTGCATTGATTTGCCCTAATTTCCATCCCTATTTAAAAAACGTAACCATCTAGAAGTTTGTGTACTGTGTATACAGTATAAGGAATATATACGGTACATTAAAGTCCTTTTTCCATTGTTATAAATTATACTAATGCGTCTGCGCTTGCTAGTAAAACTGTAATCATATACTATTAATAATAATAACAATCACCGTGCTACCTGAAGTACAAGTACGCAGACAGGATGAACGTATTGTTTACTAACCATATTCTAAAAGCAAACCGAACCTTCTATGTAGTCATCTATGGTGCAAACAAAGATGGGGGACGCGGGGGAGGGGGGGGGTGTTACGATGCACCCACAGACCCGTTGCCTGTGATGTTCCAGGGGAGATGCTGAAACCATCAGAGCCGAGCACTGTAATCTAGGTTTGGGTTTGCCACCGAGCGTGCTCTTAGACACACATTCTTCCAGGATTGCGTCAACGCTCGCTTGCCGCTCGTGTCCGATTGGCTCCCGGAGGAGTCTAATTTAGTCCGGTTTTTGCACTGGTTGCACTAGTTGCTGATTAAGGAGCGCAGATAAATTAGGGCCGGTGGTCGGAATTTACATTCCAGATTCCAGATCTGCACGAATCTGCATCTGACAACATTAAATAAAAAAAGTAAACAAAATTATTTCTACTTTTAATTTTTAGACCAATTTATAAAATGCTGTGAACGAGATCTATTTCTTTCATATGCTAAAACAAGGGGTGAATGGTGTGTGGTATTTGAAGCATGTCAGGATGTATCTATGTGTGTGTGTGTGTGTGTGTGTGTGTGCTTGGTGGTGTTAAGGGACCGGGTTAAGGTTATCTCCAAATAGCTTCGCAGCACAGCAAAGGTGCACACAGTGTGTATGGTATAATTATTATTCAGTTCATTCAGCCTGGTCAGGATTGCCGTGGGTCCATGTTGTGCCGTAATGTTTACAACACATAGATTTAGGCTTTTCCGTTCATAGTTCACGGGCCTCCAGGATTTAGAACCGGAACTAATTATAGGTACGTTTAATATATATACGAGTATTAATAAAGTCATACATTTTACTAAACGTCTATAGAAAAACAATCATAGAGGAATACATGACTTGCGATGATGAAATAATGCAGAAGGTTTGAAAGTCACCAATCCAAGAGATGATTGGCTGGTGCTGTTTGTAAAACGCCACACAAAGTATTTATAATAGGCATTAAAATATCCATTATTTACATTTTAAACACATCCAGTTAGGGTCTGACGGCATATCAGAACCCTTACCGATGACCTGTGTTATGGCGACTGATACCAAAATCATGGATGGTTATATAGTACCTGGTTTTAAAATATCTATGGCGTCACTATGGCATTCTCAATTTTGTGTTCCGATGTGCCCTCTTATCGGGCCTCTCTTATCGAACACAGGCATGCAAAAAAAAGAAGTCTGGCTGTTTAGGATCGCCAGGGTACAGGGTTGCTACTCTGGCCTGACATCAGCATTCACAGCCTGTAGAATGAATCACCCATGATTCCTGCCCTGCCAATAGAGAGATAGATTGGGGGGGTAAGGGGTGGAGAGAGGGGGTAAGAAAAAAAATGATTGAAAGATTTTCATCAGCGAGACAGACGTATGATTTGTGAAAGCCTGGAGAGAGCCTGATTGAAGCGGTGACGGTTGAAAGATGGGCAGCTTTCCAGTACTGATAACATCACAATGGTATTTCGAATGGTGTTCTTTATGTGTTATGATTTTTTATATATTTATTTATTTCTTATGACCTTCCAAGGGAAGAGGAAAAAATGGCATGGTCTGGCAAAGATGATTGGAGTAAAAGTATTTATTTATTTGCGGTCGTGTTTTGATAGGCACTTAATCAGAACTTGTTAAAACCCTACCGAGAGATTTTTGAAGCCAGAAGACATGTTGGATTCCATCTGCCATCTGTGGGCAAAAAAGTCAAAACGAAATATGAATAAATGTATGATTTAAAGATCTAACTTCGATTCATCTTGGCGTTTTTTTAAGTTAATTAGTGAATAAGAGTGCCCGCTCGGTGCAAAATTGGTTGCTACAGTACCTGCCCGTGTTCCTTTATTCTATAGACTCTAATTTTTTTCCCTCCCTCTGCAGGTCCCTAACCGGCTGGATGAAATGAGATCTCCGTGTAGAGATTGCCATGGAAACCTGTGACTCTTCTCCTTTCTTATGGCAGGAAAATGGGCAAAAGATATCAAAGCTATGTGAGACGCCACATCTTGATAATGAGGTGTCAGAGAAAGTCTCTGGGATGGAGCCTGACAAGGAAAACAGCCCAGCGAATGACATCCTGAGGACTGACGAGAGCCGGCGAGAGACTGCGTCAGGACCGAGCGCAGAGAATGCGGCTGCCGCCCCGAGCACCTCCACGAAAGACATCCCCTGCAACGAATGTGCCACTTCTTTTTCAAGTTTACAAAAATACATGGAGCACCACTGCCCGAACGCCCGCCTTTCCCTTTTGAAGGACGAGAACGAGAGCGAGGTCAGCGACCTCGAGGACAGCGATGTGGAAAACCTGACAGGGGAGATCGTTTACCAGCCTGATGGCTCAGCTTTCATTCTTGAGGACTCCAAAGAAAGTAGTCAGAATGCCCAGTCGGCTGTCAAAAGCCTCTTTACCCCGGCACTGTTTTCAGACTCTCAGACCGCTGCCGGGGACAAGACTGAGCAGTCTGCCACTGCCCCCTTGTCCTTTTACCCACAGGTAATCAATACCTTTCACATTGCTTCGTCCCTCGGGAAACCATTTACGGCCGATAAGGCTTTCCCAAATACCTCAGCATTAGCAGGAGTCGGTCCTGTGTTGCACAGTTTCCGTGTCTATGATCTCCGACACAAGAGTGACAAAGACTATCTTACCATTGATGGCTCAGCCAAAAACTCCTGTGTTTCCAAAGATGTTCCTAACAATGTGGACTTGTCCAAATTTGACGGTTGCATAAGCGATGGGAAGCGTAAACCCATCCTGATGTGTTTTTTGTGCAAGCTGTCTTTCGGTTATAGTAGATCATTCGTGACCCATGCTGTGCATGATCATCGGATGACCCTCAACGAGGAGGAGCAGAAGCTCCTTAGTAATAAATTCGTCTCTGCCATTATACAGGGCGTTGGTAAAGACAAAGAACCTCTTATAAGCTTTCTGGAACCAAAAAAATCGAATTCTGTGTTACCACACTTTTCTACTGCAAATCTCATGGGCCCCGATCCAGGCATCCGCGGCCTGTGGAACGCCATTCACGCAGAGAATGGTGATTCTCTGCACGCTGGTTTTGCTTTCCTAAAAGGAAGTGCCAGCTCGATTTCCTCTGCGGAGCAGTCACCCCGGAGGACCCAGATGCCAAAGGCTGATCTAAACCTCGGGGCCATGCCTGCTTCAGTGCTCAAGTCTTCTGTCGGTTTTGCCCCTCTGCGTTGCTCGTCTCCGGGGGCCAGGGACCAGGAGGGCAACTTTGAGCGGCAGAGAGACGCTAGCACTTTGCTTTCCAACGGGGCGCTCCTCGTTAAAAGCGAGCCCGGAGATGCAGTCGATGCAGATGAGGATGATGATATGTACTTAAATGATATTGACGATGACGGTGTAGATGAACTAGTGGACAATACCAGTAGCAAAGATTTTCCTCTTTTAAACCAAAGCATTTCTCCTTTATTGTCCAGCGTGCTAAAATATACTGAAAGAGGAAGTTCTTCTTCCTCTGCGACTGTTTCCGATGACCTAGAGAAGCAGAGGAAGTCTGCTGCCAACAGGGACCCTGGCAGCGACTCTGTTAACGGCAGCGGCGGCAGCAAAGATTACAGTGACTCGAACGGGGGTCGAGACGGCACATCGCCATCTCACCCCCTCGACCTGATGCGACGAGATGACGAGAGTCCTGTGCATCATCATATCGCCACACCCAGCACGCCTGGCACCCCTGCTCCAGCAGAGGGTTCCCCGGGCAGCGGCATCGAGTGCCCCAAGTGCGACACTGTGCTCGGGTCGTCCCGTTCCCTGGGTGGTCACATGACCATGATGCACTCACGGAATTCTTGCAAGACGCTCAAGTGCCCGAAGTGTAACTGGCACTACAAATACCAACAGACTCTGGATGCACACATGAAGGAAAAACACCCGGAGTCGGGCGGATCTTGTGCATACTGTCGCACGGGGCAGGCTCATCCACGTCTGGCCCGGGGCGAAAGTTACACCTGTGGCTACAAGCCGTTCCGATGCGAGGTGTGCAACTACTCCACCACCACCAAAGGCAACCTCAGCATACATATGCAGTCCGACAAGCATCTTAACAATGTCCAGAACTTGCAGAACGGTGGCACGGAGCCTACCTACAACCACGCACCGCCAGTAACCGGAAGCGGCTTGGGAGCTTGCAGTGCACCCTCGCCGTCCAAGCCTAAGCAGAAGCCGACCTGGCGGTGCGAGGTGTGCGACTACGAGACCAACGTGGCCCGGAATCTGCGCATCCACATGACCAGCGAGAAGCACATGCACAACATGATGCTCCTGCAGCAGAACATGAAGCAGATCCAGCACAACCTGCATCTCGGTCTGGCGCCGGCGGAGGCCGAGCTCTACCAGTACTACCTGGCACAGAACATCGGCCTGACCGGCATGAAACTGGAAAACCATGCCGACCCGCAGATGATGATCAACCCCTTTCAGATGGACCCCAGCGCTGCCGCGGCTTTGGCTCCCGGACTCCGTAAGTCTTTTTTTAAATTATTTCTTTATTTTAGTTTTGACATTTATTCAGACTTGTCTGTCCTTTTCGACCGTGTGTGTCTTTGTTCTTGATCATTCCACTCATCACTGTATCCTTGCCCTGACCTAGTCTTTGATTAAAAAGATGATTATGAACGGCGGCAGGGGAATTATTGTTAATCTTTCGTTCTTAATTTTCTTAAGTCAGCCAAATCCATCTCTGCCGACACTGCTTGAGCTTATCTTGAAACTGGAGGAACTGGAGGAAGCAGATTTCCCCTGGAACTTTTACCATGACAGGCCTGCCAGTCGTTAAGAGTTCTTATCATTATACACCGCAGGTCATGAGCGAGCAGATAGTCTCAGAATTATTTGAGTGTCCCTCACACACACAATCTATTTGTACCCTGTTACCTTTTCAGATGGTACGCTCTGATTGAAAAGTGGGGTTTCCTTGCTACCTCTTTGTCTTTTTAGTCAAGGGTTATTATGGAGTCCTATCCACCCAATGAGCTCCATTGATCTGGAACGATCAAGATCAAGGAATCCCTTCGTGAACTCTCTCTCTCTCTCTCTCTCTCTCTCTCTCTCTTTTTTTTTTTCTTTCTCTCTCTCAGAGAAGTCAACCATCATCCATAAAGGAAAAAAAAACAGTTCATAACCAATGAGTCTAGCACATTTCGCAAATGCTACACCCCGTTATGCCCCCTTAGACCTTTTATACTGTTATCCGTGCAGACTTTAATGCAGCTAAATGAGTCTAGAGGACTAGAAGTGATGACAAATGATCTCGTAAATAATTAACTAAGTGTTTTTAATGAAATTAAATGCTGAATGTGTGCTTTATTCAGGGCTCGCATTGAACAGGCCTTTTTGCATTTATCACTTTCTTTGTCTTAGGTACATGAGAGGGGGGTGCATTGTCATGACATGCCCAGAAGGAGTAATTAAGTATATCTGATGAGGGAGTTAAGAAGTTGAAAAGGATGATTGTAATTGATCCAGCATCAATCCTATTACAGCTTTTTATATTCAAGGCTCTACTGAGAGACTTTATTTTAGCAAATCCTGTTTTGTGGTTGACCTACTCTGCTCCCTCTGCCCCCCCCCCTTCCCAACTCCTCTAACTCACATCCCCCACCCATTTTACCTCGTTTCTCAACAGTAAACAACGAGCTTCCGGCAGAGCTACGCCTGTCGGGCGGGCAGCTATTGCCCGAGGACCTGTCCGTCCTCTCAGCTGGAGATCTCTCGTCCTGCATCAACGACCCTCTGCAGAAGGTCTTTCAGTGTGCCGTGTGCAACAAGTTCACCACGGACAGCCTGGAGAGCCTGAGCGCCCACGTGGCGGCCGAGCGCCTGCTCCCCGAGGATGAGTGGAGGGCCGTGATGGGCGACATCTACCAGTGCAAACTGTGCAACTACAACACGCAGCTCAAGGCCAACTTTCAGCTCCACTGCAAGACCGACAAGCACATGCAGAAGTACCAGTTGGTGGCGCACATTAAGGAGGGCGGGAAGGCTAACCAATGGCGGCTGAAATGCATCGCCATCGGAAACCCCGTACACCTGAAGTGCAACGCATGCGACTACTACAGCAACAGCGTTGAAAAGCTGCGACTACACACTGCCAACCAGAGGCACGAGCAAGCACTCAAGCTATACAAGGTCAGAACTGTTTTAGTCCTAGTACCTTACTCATCTCTGCACTATGTGTGTGTGTGTTGCACTTTGTGTGTGTGTTCTTACCCAACCCACTGCGTGCCTCATACCCGAGTATGTACATTATCCTTCTCCATTACACCTCATAATGTAGCTGAGGTAAATGGACAGTGGCTAGCGCAGTGGCCTGAGACAGAGCGCTGATTCAGTGCCTGTGGTCAAGGCGAGGTAAATACAGGCTATTTGTTTTCCAGCACCTTTGTTTTTTATGATGTCAAATGTCATTAAGCCAGCTGTAAATTTGATTTGCCCCTTCCACCGTCACCCTTTCCCACTCTTCCTTCTCGCTTTTCCTGTAAAGAAGCTCCGGCCAGGGACACGCCAGCCGGCCTATTTACATGATGGATTTCGAAAAATCAAACTTAATCGAATTCCTCGGCAGAGATATCGACGCCACGAAAGCGTGGTGGACGTTTTTTTCAATCCGTAGCTCACCCAAAAAAATCTGCCTGGTCACTCTCGGTCAGCAAGACAAGGTTCTAAATAGCATGTCGAGAAATTGCCGGTGACTGGTTGTGGGATGATTGTTTTGAGGTGTGATTATTTTTTATGCCTTGTGGAATGGTTTGGAACTTCTGTAGGATAGGTGATACAAATGCATGTCGCAGGGGACGGGAGGAGCCGCTTTAGTCCAGGCCATTGTAGTGCACTTAAGTGCTTTCGGGTGTTGACTTACTGGCCTGGCAGCGATTGCCTGAAACAATAATACTGATATCCTGAAATCATAGACTACCATAGTGCATCCCAGACTCATTACTGGACTGGATAAACTATATTAACCTAATGAGGATCTATCGACCAGGCTTTTGACCGGTCACTCTCGGCGACCTTCGGAAAAGTTTATTTAGGAACCGAATCCGTACCAAATGTCTCGTCTTGTAAACGTAATCATGAAATACGCCGGTAGCCGTTAAGAAGCCTTCGGGTTGAAAACGAACTACAAGAATAAAGAAAAGTCGTAAATTTGAACGTAAAGCTCCCTAAATAAAATTTCAAAAAAAGA
Organism: Hoplisoma paleatum; assembly: GCA_028565875.1. NCBI lineage: Eukaryota > Metazoa > Chordata > Actinopteri > Siluriformes > Callichthyidae > Hoplisoma > Hoplisoma paleatum. The sequence continues at coordinate 411,047 of JAOTRQ010000015.1, read as the reverse complement.
TGGACGTCGAACCTGTGAAGGGGTGTGAGCGGCTTCACTTTCTTTTTTTTCGGACGGGGCATTATGACAGTGTTAGCAATGCACCGAAGAGCAAATCCGCGAGTCAGCGTGAGCCAAATGAAGGCCCGAAAAAGAAAATAAAAAAGAATCGTATGTGGAATTTTCAAGCCTGGCATTTAAGACTCGGTCCATGGGAATGTTTTGAAATCCTTCCTTAGCAGTTTAAAACTTTTTTCTCTCTCTCTCTCCCTCAGAAACAACCCCCCTTCCTTCTCTTTCTTTTTATCATGAGGGCTGCGCTAATTCTCTAAGCAAACAAAAAAGAATGCCATGGCAACAAAGAGCATTCGAGATTGTGTAGGAAGACAAGTAGACTAAAGATTAGGAGGTGAGAAAGGCCTAGCTTAGTCATGAGCTCAATAGTCTGTGGCTGTCGCTGCATGCATGGACATGGCCCTGGGTGCAGCTTGTTTACACGCTTGCTTCTATGAGTGGGTCACTTTTCTTTTTTTGCTTTTTTCTTTTTTCAATCCGGATTGAATGCAGAAGTCACAAAGCTGGCAAATTATTTACAGCACTAGTCGTAGTGAGCATCAGATTGTGATGAATGAATAAAGTGATTTGCGTTGATATTGTTTATAATCATGCAGTGGCAGTTATTATGAGATTGTAAGTATAGCAGGTCGATTAAGGATATTTAAGGAGATTTGTAATTTAAATGTCAAGTCAAGTCGACTTACAATAGACATTGTCTCTAAATGACTTTACAAAATACAGCATGAACAGAAACCCCCTGTTGAGCAAGACGAGGGCGACTGTGGCAAGGAAAAACTCCCAAAAAATTACAGGTAGAAACTTTGAGAGGAACCAGACTCAACAGCGCCCTCATCTTTTTTGAGTAGTCCTTGTATGCAGCAGTATTACTTCATTACGCATCAATCCAAGTAGATCCAGTCAGAAAGATTCATCTTTAACATTTTAATCCATAATGTAATGAAAGCAAATGAAGGCTGTACTAATAACGAAAGTGCCCAAGAACCCCCTCAGAACCCCCTCGTCCTGGTTACAGACCCCAGAGCAGAATGCTCCTTCTTTTTTGACCAACGTCCACCGATACCAGCAGTAAAATCGGTCCAGGCGACGTGAAATACTCCGTGCGTTGAGCTAGCTCATTCTAGGTGCAGGGTTTGACCCTAACTGGCCGACCGAAAAGACTCACCAGTGTAGAGCGCCTGGGTGAAAAAGACAGTAGCGTTCATGGGGGGGTCGAGGGTAGCAACTGAAAGGTTCGTCTCGTGCCCGTGTGCCCATTCTATATATAATGTCATATATAGTGTCGACAGGGGTTTCCTCCAGGTAGGTACTCCGGTTTCCTCCCACAATCCAAAAACTTGCACTAGGTTGATCGGAAATGTGTAAAAATGTCCTGTAGGTTCACAAGGTCCCTGTAGTGATACGGGGTTGGAGAAAGACCTGGCAACTTACTCCGTAAAAATAATTGCTGAGTAACTCTGGGGATCGGTAGCGCCCCATAGAGGGACCTAAGAGTCAGAAACGACTGAAAAAAATAAAAATAAATAAATATATATATATACAGCAGACAACTCTAGAGGAAATCTGTTTTACAGATGCAACTTTTGATGCGTTTTGCAGGGATCAGACATATTAAACATATGGAAGTAAAATTTATAT
>JAOTRQ010000015.1:361720-368683 GCA_028565875.1 Hoplisoma paleatum | reverse complement strand
CACACACACACACACACACACACACACACACACACACACACACACACACACACACACACACACACACACACTCAGACACACACACACACTCAGACAAACACTCATATACAAATGCTGCATACAAGACTACAATATCACTACATCGGCGAATCAGTGATTGTTTTATTTGGTCATCAGTGGGCATTCCTGACCCAATTTGCCCCCGTGGCGAGTGGATTCATGTGCACCTGATGGCAATACGAGTATGTGTAGTTCTTTTATATCCTTGAGATTCGTAAAGTTAACTTTCCTAATATCTAAATCACAACGTGTTGACGGAAACTTGAAACCCGTCCAAGAACAGGACAAGCGAGGATGCTTGAAATCGAAATATCTGGCAACCCCGACTCCCATCTAAACTCTTTACGTGGATTGATTCGTACTACAGTTGTTTGTCAGTGTATAATCGATCACTGGCGTAAAGCGTGGTTTCTAATTCTCTAGGGGTTAACCCGCCGACGAGGGAAACTTCAGAGAATGCGGCGGCCGGAAAGCGCACCCTTCAACAGGAGAAAGAAAACGACTCTCCGCCCAAGAGGCCTAAATCGGCGGAAGACAAAGCGGTGACCAACGAGCAGGTGAGTTCTCCGGCCGCGCCATTAAACAAATAGTTAACGAAAGCACAGGCAGGCGCTCACGAGAAATAAATGGAAAGGCCTGGACGGTTTGTATTCCTTTAAATTATGTGCTCCTAATTTAAATTATGAAGTATTAGCCAGCCTCGCCGGACCCTGAGTAATGCAGGACCTGAGTCATTTCTGAAATGGATTACATTAAAGCAGGTGGCGGGAAACAGCACTTTACAAGTACTCCATGTAATGAGAGCCGAGGGTAGTCTGAAAGCGTACGCATCTTTGTCATTTCTAATCTACCTGCTAATAAAATTACTTAAAGACATAAGTGAATTACACCAAAAGTGCTTGATTTACATTTTTTTTTACCTGCGCATATATTTGTAAAAGTCGTTCCCTGTACTACTAGGCAGGGATGTTCACAGAATACGAGTCCAAGTTAGTCACTAGTCAATATCATATGCGCAAAACATTAAATTGCAATATTACAAAAGTAAACAACATTGCCAACGTAGTATTTGGTGCCTTCATTTCCCTATTCTGTTATTTTGTATGCATGCTCGTAATTAAAAACTTTGAGGCTGAGAAGCCGATCAAGCATTTCATTGAATGATTTATTACTAAATTATTCACTGCTAAAAACCTCCAAAGATTCTCCATCTCTGTTACTAGGTCACTAGAAGTGAAATACAAGCATGTCTAAATAAACCCTTTCGTCGCAGGTGCAGCAGTGCCCTTACTGCAATTACAGCAGCAAGGACGCAAACCGTCTGCAGCTGCACATCATGTCCCAGCATTCCATGCAGCCCATCATCTCCTGTCCCCTGTGTCAGGACGTCCTGAGCAACAAGATTCACCTGCAGCTGCATCTCACTCACCTTCACAGCGTGGCTCCAGACTGTGTGGAGAAGCTGATTATGGCGGTACGTATTTCATTTATTGAAGTGAATCCTTCAGTTGATTTGTCACGATTTTTGTGATGTAACTCTCCCTATTTACCTTCATACCTTCGTCCCGGCACTGCAGTGTAGGACTGGATTGTTCATCTTAGTGGCTAGGGTGGTACCCAGTCGAAAGGTGGCAATTCCAGCTTTCAAACCGAGGAGTTCTGACTCTCGGTGCGGGTGTAGAAAATCCCATCGCTCCACTTAGCCTGTTTATTATTTCATAATATTTTTATCAGTTATGCAAGGCTGCTCTAGGCTATAAAGTGCCCTTTTTGAAGTCAAAATATTTATGCATTTTTTTCTTCTTTATTCTTCCAGGTGGCAGGTCCAGATGTTCCAGTGCCCAGTAATTCGATAATACCAGCGCCAGCACAAGACAAACCTCAGTCTTTAATAGACTCTTTATCTGTTGCCCCTGAGGCATCTGGCAAGCCTCGAGGTATGTAAGCACATCAGTAAAATATTGTATAATATAAACACAATTCAAACACAAAATGTCCAGTAAACATCAGATCAATAAATAAAAAAAATGTTCCCCCCCCTGCAACAGGAAACAGCTCCAAGGATTCCAAAAATAGCTCATACCCTGATAAAAATGACCTTGAGCTTGCTCATGAAGATCTCAAGCCTCCCAAAGAGGCTGAAGAGGCTCCAGACTGGAAAAAAGCTACCGGGCAAGACAGGAAGAGCCCAGATTCCTTGCAAGAACACCTGAATGACCTGCAAAAGCGCCAGCAGCTCTCGGTGTCTGATCGGCACGTCTATAAATACCGCTGCAATCACTGCAGCCTGGCTTTTAAGACATTACAGAAGCTTCAGATACATTCTCAGTACCACGCTATCCGGGCAGCCACCATGTGTAGCTTGTGTCAGCGAAGCTTCAGGACATTCCTTGCCCTCAAAAAGCACCTGGAGACTGGCCACCCTGAGCTTAGTGAAGCAGAAGTTCAGCAGTTGTGTGGAAGTCTACCTCTCAATGGAGACATCACGGAAAGTGAAGCCAGAGCACTGGAAGAGGCTCAAGCCCTAGAGCAGGAAATGGATAAAGATGACGACCTGGACCAGGAGGGGAAAGCGAGTCCCACTGGAAGTGACAGCAGCTCTTTGGTTGATGATATCGGGTCAGAACCAAAACGGACTTTGCCTTTTAGAAAAGGTCCAAATTTCACCATGGAGAAGTTCCTAGATCCCTCCCGTCCTTATAAGTGCACCGTGTGCAAGGAGTCTTTCACACAAAAGAACATCCTGCTGGTCCATTACAACTCTGTGTCCCACTTGCACAAGCTGAAGAAAGTTCTTCAAGAAGCCTCAAGCCCAGTTCCTCAAGAAACCAGCAACAATATTGACAACAAACCGTACAAATGCAATATATGTAATGTTGCCTACAGCCAAAGCTCAACTCTGGAGATTCACATGAGGTCAGTCCTCCATCAGTCTAAAGCCAGAACTGCCAAACTGGAGACTAACAGCAGTACAGGAAGCATTGGAAATGGAGCTGTTTCATCCACCAGCCCCGCCCCTGTGAGTCAAGGAAGCACAGATTCTGCAAGTGCACCGGTAACGTCAAACACAGAAAATGCATCATTGAACAAAGAAAACAACATAGATACCAAAGAAGTCAACGTCAAGCAAGCTACTGAGCACATCCCTATTCAGTCATCTCACCAGTCAGCCCCGTCACCAGCACAGCTCCAGATGCAACTGCAACACGAGCTCCAGCAGCAGGCGGCTTTCTTTCAGCCACAGTTTCTAAACCCAGCGTTCTTTCCACACTTCCCAATGACACCCGAGGCACTACTGCAATTCCAGCAACCACAGTTCCTCTTTCCTTTCTATATTCCGGGTACAGAGTTCAATATCAGCCCTGAGCTGGCACTGCATTCGGCCGCTTTCGGGATGCCAGGCATGACGGGATCGTTCCTGGAAGATCTGAAGCAGCAGATGCAACAGCATCAACTCAGTCAACAGCAGCTCCAGCTTTCTCAGCAGCAAGGCTCTCAGATCCAACAGCAGCAAAAGGCCCAGCAGCAAAGTCATAAACCGAAGTCTGAGCCTAATCACGTAGCCGTGTCTGAGATTCAGATGTTCAGAGAGGTGGAAGAGAATCTGGAAAAGCAAGAAGGCAAATCAAAGCAAGAGTCTGTCACAGATCCTGAAAATCTTAAGGACAAAGATGCCAAGAAGCCTAAATTCTCTGAACCTTTCATCCCTCCGCCACGCATCATCTCTGGTGCTAGAGGTAATGCTGCAAAAGCCCTGCTAGAAAACTTTGGCTTTGAACTTGTGATTCAGTACAATGAAAATAGACAAAAATGTCAAAAAAAGAACCGAGAAGAAGAAATCACTGACAAGTTAGAGTGTGGTGTGTGTGGAAAGTTGTTCTCCAACATGCTTATTCTCAAAAGTCATCAAGAACATGTGCATTCCCAGTTTTTCCCATATGTGGAGTTGGAGAAGTTTGCAAACCAGTACAGAGAGGCATACGATAAGCTCTATCCTATAAATCCACCATCTCCAGAGACCCCTCCACCCCCTCCTCCTCCACCACCACCACCACCACCTCCGGCACCCACAACTCCAGCGCCCATCCTTTCAACTGCCGCAACAGTTGCAAAGACACAGACATCATCTCCCGCACCCTTGCAAGCTCCACCACCGGCACCACCGCCTCCTCCTCCTCCTCCTCCTCCTCCACCACCAAACGCACCCCCTCAAGTGCAGCTTCCCGTTTCTATCGACTTGCCACTTTTCCCACCATTGATGATGCAGTCTGTGCAGCATCCTGGGCTCCCTCCACAACTTGCTCTTCAGCTTCCAACAATGGACTCTTTGTCTTCTGACCTCACACAGTTATGTCAACAGCAACTGGGACTGGATCCAAACTTCTTGAGGCAATCCCAGTTTAAGCGCCCACGCACTAGAATCACGGACGACCAGCTGAAAATCCTTCGTACTTACTTTGACATCAACAACTCTCCCAATGAGGATCAGATACAAGAAATGGCTGAAAAGTCTGGCCTGCCTCTAAAAGTGATCAAGCATTGGTTCCGGAATACACTCTTCAAGGAGAGGCAGCGAAGCAAAGACTCCCCGTACAACTTCAGCATTCCACCCATGACTACACTGGAAGATATCAGAATCGAACCCCAACTTAATGCTCTGGAATACTATAAGAGTGACTCTTCCATGAACAAGAGATCATCAAGAACACGCTTTACAGATTACCAGCTGAGAGTCCTCCAGGACTTTTTTGATACCAATGCCTACCCTAAAGATGATGAGATTGAGCAGCTCTCTACTGTTTTAAGTCTGCCAACTCGTGTAATTGTCGTGTGGTTCCAAAACGCCCGCCAAAAGGCAAGAAAAAGCTATGAAAATCAAGCCGATGCCAAGGATGCTGAAAAGAAAGAGCTTACAAATGAGCGTTACATCAGAACCACCAACATGCAATACCAGTGCAAGAAATGCAGCGTGATCTTTCCTCGAATTTTCGACCTCATCACTCACCAAAAGAAGCTGTGCTACAAGGATGAAGACGATGATGGGACAGACGAGAATCAGTCTGAGGAGAGCATAGAAAACACTGAACAGACTCCAGCAAAGCAGCTAGAGGGCAGTAAACTTCCCCCCTTTACGACAACTAGTTCTGGCTCCAGCTCCCCACTGATGCCATCACCTCGACCTGATGTTGGCAAAACCTCCCCCAAACCTGAAATAGCCACACCATCACAAGTAACAAAAAACGATCCGAGACCATCCAAAGCTTCAACTCCTCAACCGCCTCCACAGAAACCCACTCAGCAGCAAATGTCAAGACCCCACTCCCAACCACATTCTGCCACTGTCCCATCCAGTCCTCTCTCGATCGCCCTGTCCTCACTTACCAACAGCATTCCTCCACAGATGTTACAGTACCAGTGTGACCAATGCAAGATCGCTTTCCCATCCATAGAGCTGTGGCAAGAACATCAGCACATGCATTTTCTTGCTGCCCAAAATCAGTTCCTACATTCACAGTTTCTGGAAAGACCTTTGGATATGCCCTACATGATCTTCGACCCTAATAACCCCCTAATGACAGGTCAGCTGCTATCTGGAGCACTTAACCAGATGCCAACACAGAGCAGCTCTGGCCTCACTTCTGGCTCTATTTCCTTAAAACGTAAATTAGACGATAAAGACGATGGCCATGATAAAGAAGGTGGAAACAGTGGTGAAGACCAGCACAGGGACAAACGTCTGAGAACTACCATCACGCCAGAGCAACTCGAGATACTCTATGACAAGTATCTACTCGATTCTAACCCCACACGGAAAATGTTAGATCATATTGCTCATGAAGTTGGACTAAAGAAAAGAGTTGTTCAAGTCTGGTTTCAGAATACCCGTGCCAGAGAACGGAAAGGTCAGTTTAGAGCTGTCGGGCCATCTCAGACTCATAAGAAGTGCCCTTTTTGCCGGGCACTCTTTAAGGCTAAGTCCGCCCTGGACAGTCACATACGCTCACGACATTGGCACGAGGCAAAACAAGCAGGCTTCAGTTTACCTCCAAGCCCACTGATGCTTCATGACGAGGGTGGCGAAAGCCCACATAAGTACAGTTTCCTGGATTATCCACTGCTGCCTCCGAAGAATGAGACAAATGAGTGTGAGTTTCCGGCAGCATCCTCTACCCCGGTAAAATCATCTGATGCACAGATAAAAAACTTCTTAAGCCCTTCATCCTTGAAAGCAGAAAACAGTGATGAGCTTGAAGGGCTTCATATGAATTCTGCTGAGGTATCTTGCGATAATAAAATGGATTGTGATGAAACTTCATCAATTAACACAGCCATTAGTGATGCTACAACCGGAGATGAAACAAATAATGAGGTTGAGAATTTCACAGCCAACTTTGGAGAAAGACTAGGTGAGAGCAAATTTAATTTGGCACATAACTTTGATGGAAATGAAGACAGATTCCCTTTTAACATGGTGAGCCCTGCTTTGAGTTTCTCTGGAAAAGACAGCGAATCATATTTCAGTTCCCGAGATGACGACTTGGACGAAAATGCTGATAAAAGTGAAACTTCGAGCTTGGCAGATCCGAGCTCGCCTAGTCCATTTGGAGGCATGAATTCCTTCAAGTATTCGAAAGGTGGTGGAGAAAGACCGGGCCATAAACGTTTCAGGACCCAGATGAGCAACCTACAGCTTAAAGTCCTCAAGGCTTGCTTCAGTGACTACCGCACTCCCACAATGCAAGAGTGTGAGATGCTGGGAAACGAAATAGGACTTCCAAAACGTGTTGTCCAGGTGTGGTTTCAAAATGCCCGTGCGAAGGAAAAGAAGTTCAAGATAAACATCGGAAAGCCATTTATGATAAGCCAAGGGTCTCCTGATGGCCCGAGACCTGAATGTACTTT
>JAOTRQ010000015.1:354220-356720 GCA_028565875.1 Hoplisoma paleatum | reverse complement strand
GTGATGACTTAATGGTTAAGGTACTGAGCTAAAGTCTGCAAGGTTGCCGGTTCAAGCCTCACTACTACCAAGTTGCCGTTAATTAAATCCAAGCACAAGACTGCTGAAAATAGCCTAGTGGGTAGAACGTTAGACTAGGAACCCAAAGGTTGGGGGTTCAAATCCAGGCTCGGCTACACGGCCACTGCTGGGTCCTTGAGCAAGACCCTTAACCCTGTCTGCTCCAGGGGGCACCGTATGTCAGCTGATCCTGTAATAGCGCTCTGACCCCCAACTTCCAGACAAGTTGGGATATGCAAAGAGAAACATTTCGTTGTAGTGTACATCAGTATATGTGTAATGACAAAATTTGAATTATTATTATTAATTATTATTTACACAAGACCAGAATGATCTTGTCTCATGTGTATGTGCCTTTGCCAGTGTTGCTCGGGAGCACACGGTGGCAGCCGGCTTATCATTGGCTTCATGTTGACTCCCCTTCATGATTAGCGAGCTAATGTGCCACACCTGAACCCCATATGTCTTGGTTAGCATAAGAATGGTTTTAGCACTGTTAGCATTTCTTAAGGTTTTAGCTATCCACCCGTCTAGGTTGTTGACAGTTTTCTGCCTACACTCTTACTGAAAAATGATAAACGTTCATGTATGTCGGGTGTCACATGACCTTTAAGGAAATAGTGACCAGCTTTTAATATGAGAAGCCGCCCCTGCTTCAGACAGGAAATCACCTTTTTTTAACATCAGAAGTTCAAACGCCTAGCATGTATTCATTGAAGAAGCCGGAAGGCAAGAGGCTATGTTCACTTTAAAAGCCATTCCTTTATTTTCATGAACCACTCCATCCTGGTCATCATGGTGGGTCTGGTGTCAATCAAAAAGCACCCTAGAAAAGGCACAGATCGATCATAAAGACGTACACACACTTTGACGCAGATAATTTAGCTGAAATATTCCGACAAAAACTTTCATCTTTCAGCCCAACGTTATTTCATCCTATCCAAAGCGATACGTGCTTTTATTTTAATTTCATTTAATGTGTCATTTTGGGCAATCGTTCATATTATCGGTTGTTGACGTGTGTTCGTTTCTAAATGAACAGTTTGGAAGGAAACTGACAAGATATCCGCAGACAAGTAAGTACCTTTTTTTTTAACCTATAAGCTAATGCAAACGCATCATATTTAAAATCTGCTAATATTTTGAAAGTACTAGTAACGTAAAAGATTTAATAAATATGTCAAGAAGAAGATATTTGCTAGTCGGCTCATACTTGCATACAATGTCATTTACAGTGACTCCAAAAAGATAAATAAAAAAAAACAACAACAACAAGAACAAACAAGATAACATCTGGGTATAACATCTGGGTATTTACAAAAGGAAAAGGTCATATTAAATGCCATTTGTACTTTTGACAGGTAAATATAGACACGAGAGAATTAAAAAGTCACCGATTCTTGTTTTTATTACGTTTGGAAATGGGTTACGTACGTGAATTTATGAATCATTGAATCGATACAGCAGGGAATTAGTTCAATATCTCGGGTGGAGTTTATATGTTTGGGCGGTACACAAAGCGGGCAAATCATTATGACTACTGACGTGGGGAAGTGAACGATACAGATGGTGTCTTCATTATGACTTCCTTTAGTAAATGAAGCACCTATTGACTATTTTATCCGTAGAATGTGATGTCAGAAGCAGTAAAATGGTTGAAATTAGGAATTAAAATCTTTACAAGTGTAGCTCGCAAGAGAAGGGTGGTAAACGCATGGCATGAGTACTCCTGGGTAGTCATGGGCAGCCAAGATTCACTGCTAAAGCTGATAGAAAGGTGTCCATATTGGGCAGAAGGTAGAAATGTGTGTGTGTGTGTGTGTGTGTGTGTGTGTTGATCGTGTTACTTCTGATGCGTGTACCTGTCACCATTATTGGGTAGAAAGGTCTGATAAGTCTAATGTATTTGCTCCAGGGTGTTTCTGTGTGCCTTGTGTCCAGTGTGATCTGGAATATTCTCCAGCACCTTCACGACTCGTTACATTTACATTTTAGGTATTGAATAGACATAAAATATGCAAAGAGAGACATCACACGTAAAATTTTTGATCCAACTGAGGGTTTTAGATCCCCTAAGTAGCAAGCTGGCATCGATGAGGCTTGAACCAAGGGCGTACCGATTGAACCTTTAGCACCTTATTAGGCACCATGAGTGACTCTTGGGTCCCTCTGTGGGGCGCTACCGATCCCCGAGTTACTCTGCAATTATATTTACGGAGTAGGTTGCCAAATCTTTCTCCAACCCCGTATGGCTACAGGGATCATGTGAAACTACAGGACAATGTTACCTATTTCTGATCAACCTAGTGCATGTTTTTGGATTATGGGAGGAAACCGGAGTACCCGGAGAAAACCCACGCTTACACGGGAAGAACGTGCAGACTTCTTGCAGACCACTTAGCCATCGCCAGCTCCTTATACTCTGCTACAAAGCCTAGTA
>JAOTRQ010000015.1:268894-284760 GCA_028565875.1 Hoplisoma paleatum | reverse complement strand
GTGGGAGGAAACCGGAGTACCCGGAGGAAACCCACGCTGACACGGGGAGAACATGCAAACTCCGCACAGAAAGTTTCCTCTGAATGATTAAATCTGTGGAAATGTTTGATCCGAACACAGAACACAGAACATAGAACATAGAACATAGAACACAGAACATCCCTTCGATGTTATAATGTCTGTTTTTATTTAATCGTTCGTTTACGATTGGCGTTAGAAGAACTTTCATATAACGTAACACATCAATAAACATTTCAGACCCAATCCCAACTGTTACGATTTGATCCAGGTAACATTTCTAGAACGTTCTACTCACGTTGGAGTAAGAACACTTGGTGTAACGTTCATGGAACTTTTATAATCATATTAATCTTAGAACACAACTGATTTTTACTCACACAATTTTTGTCATGTAGTTTTACAATAATAATAATAATAATTATTATTATTATTATTATTATTATTATTATTATTATTATTATTATTATTATTATTATTTAGGAGCACATTTCATGACACACAAGAACACAAACAAGAAAACAGTAATAATAATAATAATAATAATAATAATAGACTAAAACCAATAAACAAGATGATTTTGTTGTGTGTTGCTGTTGTCTGAGTTACATGCTGGGACTTTCAGGACGATCTGTGATGTCATTAGTGGTTCGGTTGAGTCCCCTCGTCACATCTTTGTGTTTTTCAAGAGACTCCGGGTTCGAGTGATTCTCTCCCGACATTAGTGATCGAGAGGAACATATTTTACGGCGGGAATAAAATACCCGGGTAAAATAAACCCAACGTTACTGACGTGACGGTGTTACTATTATAACGATTAGTGTTCTAGAGTTAAAATGATATCAAGTAAATATCATTTATTTAAAATGGTGATGTAATGTTAGATTGCAGATCTGAACGCTTTTCTATTGTGTGTGTGTGTGTGTGTTGTTGTTATTGTTGTTGTTGTTATTGTTTGTTTTAATCCTAAAATAAAAAGAAGTGTTTATCTCAGCACTTACACGAATTAAGCACATTCCATTCTGCTCCTTTATATAATTAATGGTGTGGAAAGTACACACTGAAAGTACCACACACGCTGAGCCGGGGCCTCGTCACTTAATTAATTTAGACGGGAAAATAAACTTCTTTTCCAATTACATATTTTTATGAGTTTCATTCGGCGATAATGAATGAGTGCGGAGATAATAAAACATAATACGGACTAAAATTAGACCGGCGGCAGAACGACGCGATCGTCGGCGCCACCGTCATGATCTCGACGCACCGGATCGGAACCTAACACGACACCACCTTAGCAGATCAGCTGATGTACAATAGGAAGCTTTAACGTAGTCGTTAATAATCAGAAGGACATTGGTCCAGATCTCATTAATGCTACAGTTCTTAATTCTCAGTGGCCCGGACTGTAATTACACCGTAATTAATTGCTGAAAATGTTAATAATAATATAAATAGTCGCCAAGTTCTGGCCTACTAAGTAGTAGGTTGCTGGTTCGACTCCTACCACTGTTGAAAGTGACCTGGTCTCCATCCCCAAGGGTGTCCATGTCTACACCTTCAGTTCGAGTCCTTCCTATTTTTTTGTCAAGCTTGAATGCCCCCCCTTCCTCCCTCCCCAATCCAGAATGGGTTTAAAGTGTCCTTTAGTTAATACAATGTCCTGTTTGTCTTCTAGAACATTCGTACTTGTTTGTATTCAATGAAATCCTTCATCTAGTGCATTTTTAAAGAACTTTTCTTGGCGTGGTTGGCGTTTAAAATGGCATAACAGTCAGGTACGGGTACGTGTATGTTCTCTCCAATAACCATACCAACCACAAAGTACGGGTACGTTCTGGAACCCTTGAACTCCACCAATTGGGAGTTTTACGATCACATTTATAATGTAGACGATGATCCACTGGACTTTGTTTGAAAAATACTGACCACGTAGTCGACGTTTCGCCTTGACCATCCCAGACCCCTGACGTTACCGTTTCTTCGAACAACTAAGTTCCATATTTTCTATGAATTCCATTTTTACTCGACGTATTCTGAAGCGTCCTGCATCCGCGGTCGGCGTGTCGGTCATTTTCATTTCTTCCACCGTACCGTTGGCTATTAAGCTTTCTCTCACCCTGAATGTAAAAATCAAGAGGTACTGTGTACAATCCCTGTGCTTGACAGGTTTCAATGTGGCAGACGTAATTATGAACCAGAATGCACCAGCAGGCTGTAATCAGCTGTATTTTAGATAGATGACAGCAGGGAAAAAGATCTATCTTGGAAAATTACTGTAGGCTTGATGGCCATATATTGAAGGATTGCGGCATATACTGGCAATTTCCTGGCCGTGTCAGATGCCGGCTACTTGGCTTTAATACTGCTGCCATTGCTCTTAATAAAATGCCCTTCTCAATATATATTTCAGGCCTGTCCCAGAGAGCGGACAGCGTACTGCTCAATACCATCTTTAAATATTTACCTCCACTGAGTGACAATGGAAGGGGTGGAAAATAAGTCCAAATGGCAAGTCCCTCAACAGTGCTTACAGTCATAAGCAGACCCTGTAGTGAGGTGGGAGATTCTGGAAATGGAATTTTCTTATCAGCCTGATCAAAATGCCGACCCCTCCACCCACCCCCGGCGGCATCTATAATTCACCCTCCACACCGTGGGATTGTTTAGGTAATCTTAAATTAACGGCGAGAGATCGAGAGGCGGGCGGAAAAGCAATTGCACGATCAAGCCAGGACCCGAGCGTCCATCAGGAAATGGTGGAAACGGTCACGGTGGGTCATGAGATTCGATTCCGTTGCGTCTGGGTCAGATAATGAAAGACAAATCAACACATCTCAGAAAATGCACAGCCCGCTTCGCCGAACCAATAAACAAACAAAAATGACCGGCACAGGCAATGATAACAGACTAATGACCCAAATGAATCAAACACATTCCCGTGCTTGTCGGATCTATTGTTGTCCCAATCATCGAGCCTAATGTGTCCCGGTAGGTCATTCAAATCGAGGCTTTTGAGGCCTCCGGTGAATTCTAATGTACCTCTCATATAGAGCGGTAAACACAGCGCCACACGAGGCCGTGCCACATTATCCACTCCTTCCCTAATGGCCCCCCGATTGCACTCCTAAACTTCGATTTGGGCACGGTCGCCGCGATTAGTGCCGTATTAAAGCAATCAGTAGCAGTCGGTTCGGATTTGAGAGATCTCTAAATGCATTATTTGGACGTCTCACAGGACGCTTCGACGTGCCAGACATCAAGATATGATTCTGCCCGCCATGGGATGAGAGAGGACGTGGCGTTTAATGGAGCCTAATTCGATACGCTCGTTCCGATAGCCCGATTTCAGGTTGGCGGCGCGTCAGCAATGGCGTCGTCTACTAAAGATCGAGAAGAACTTAGGAAAGTTTCGAGGAGAAAATTATATCTTGTGTTAAATTACCTCAAGAACCTCAAATGTTCCTGTATGTGAGTGAACGCATGGCAGCATTATTTCCCGCTATGGTTTTTATATCCTCGATATATTGTTGGATGTATTACTGCCTCATCGTGAACTACTTGAAACCATTTTCGTGTGTCGTGTTCTCCATTTTTCCTCATGAGTTCCCGCTGATTAGCTCTCGTTTTACTCTCACCCTCAAACACCCACCAGTAGCTGTGTGGTGACCATGTCTGTGGTTCTACGCTGACCCTTTGAGACCCTTTCTGTAGACATGATGGATGAATACAATCTTATTCTGGTCACATTTGGTCTGGTCGGGCTCACATCTGATGAATCTTGTCACAGCAACAAACCCTAGACAGGCTGACAAACGTATTCACAGTTCGACACTTAACGTTATGACCATGACCCGTGGGGCAGAGTCGCTGCGTCACCCGACCTGCACCTCCTCCATGTCAAAACGACTCGAGTGTGCACGCTTGTAGTTAAAGTAGTTGCTCCCTGCAACTAGTGGTGCCATGTTTTATTGGCATTCATGTTCATTATCCTACACCAACAGCGAACACAAACGCAACTGACGAGAACGACTTCCAACATCTCTTTTGCCAGAGCGCAATCCTATTTATGGTCACTGGGGCGAATACACTAAGCACCTGAACAGGTCGCCAGTCTTTTACAAGGTACAGAGACAAACCCACACATACACACACATACACATATGCATACACAAACACTCACATACAGGCAGATAGCCAGAGTTCCAGATGGAAACCCACGCAGTAAGATATATAGTATAACCACTGTACTTTTGGACCGCCGAGCAAGATTTCTTTCTTTTTTTAATGGTGTAGGCTCCAGGGCTAAATCTTGCACATAAATATGTAAATAAACACGTCTACGCGTTATGAATTCAACGATGTCCGTCCCTGATTATCCTCGTCCTTTTGTATCGACATTTGTATTCATGTTATCGTTTTTATATCGCGTGGGTATGAATCCGAAGCGGTCCTACCTACGACTGCCACTCACGGCATCCACGGAGGAACTGTTTATTTGATCTAGGACACTAACAAGCGAGAACTCCTTCATTCTAACCTTTAGTGAAGGATAAAAGGGCACGTATAGACCGGCGAGAGCTCTCAGCTCGGGTTCGTTTAACGTTTCTAGCATTAAAAAGCAATTTAATACAGAGATGATTAAAGGACCTACATATCTATAGGACACTGCAGCAATAATTACATTTCTGTTTACTTTTCCTCCTGCAGCTCGGTCCTCGTCTACAGGTGTGTATCTCATTTTCTCTGTGTGTCTGTGTATACGTGTGTGTGTGTGTGTGTGTGTGTGTGTAGAGCTTCGTATCGCCACACTTGGCTAATGGGAAGAGAGGATGCGACGCAGTAATACAAGTATACAAGCCATCCATCAGCTTACTGTATCTTATCCGCGCGGCACACGTTAAACACCCCGGCCAAAAATAAAAATACCTAACGGCATGTTTTACTGGAAGTCTTTTAGCATCATGGGCTCCATTAAAAGAAATTTAGCTCGTCGTTTATTTCTTTGGCACGTGGTTGACCTCGTCTTCTTTGGTGCTTCTGGGTTTTCACTCCGAGTTCAAAGACAAAGGGGGTTAAGGGTCTCGCTCAAGGACCCAGCAGTGGCTGTTTAGCAGAGCCTGGATTTGAATCCCCAACCTTTGGGTTCCTAGCCCAACGCTCTACCCACTGGGCAACACTGTCCCTATCAACAACGGCAAATGTTGAGCTGAGTAATCCTCTTCGGTTACCATTGCGAACGTTTCGAATGCGATCCGACAGCCCGCGGTAAAGCAGCCCCAATGCTTCGGAGTAGATACCCGCTAAGCAACATTAGCGGGTGTATACAGTGACTTTGTCGTGGCTAAGCCGGGCCTGGTGCTTAGCTAAGTGTCATCCCGCCCGAGAAGCCGTCAGCTTTCGTTGGGGTCAGCGTCCGTGTTTGCTGTTTCTCTTCCCCATCCGCCGTTCCTCGGGGGACAACGGGGCGCATGATTGCGGCCCCGACTTGTCAAAAAATCTTCCCGGCGTTTCTAGATTTCTTTGTGAGATGTCCTCCCCTGTCTGAATAATGCATGAAGCATTCTCATTACATTCCCTCTCTCTCTCTCTCTCTCTCTCTCTCTCTCACTCTCTCTCTCTCTCTTTGTGTCGAAGTTGTAGCCAGAACTTGCGTAGCACTCGTGTGGCAGCATCTCCATTCCTACCCCTCCCATCGACGCCCCTGCCCATTTCTGACAAAACGGGCTTATTTGACTCTTCACCCCCTTGGCACAGTTGAATAATTCAGCCAGACGCTGCCCAGCCGGGGGAGGCGCGCTCCGGTTTGCATTTGACAGAGCGTGGACGCCGGATTATAACGTGGCGTAGAAGTTCTCTCTGCCCGTCTGGTGTGGAAAAATAAAGAAAGAAAAAAAAGTTCAGAATGAAGTCTGGCTGGCGCTCGTCCATGTGAACGTCCCGAGGCCGACGTCTGTCTCTCTGGTGTCAATCAGAAGGGCACAAAACATCACCTATACGGTGGAATTTAATAATCCAGAATCTTTTGATGCTAAATATTCATCCGTCCGTGGTGAGTTCACTTCAGATGGACTTTTTGATGTCTGATCAGAAACTTGGTTCCTATTCAAAATGTAAATGAGTGCTTTGTGAAGGAACCGGGGAAATGGGAGGGTATTTATACGGATATACAGCAGCCAATCAGAACGCGAACACCAGTCCAGAGCTTGCAAGGATCGGCCGAGCTGCCATACTCGATTAATTCTTTGTGGTTCTCTTGTTGACAAGGAAATGATTCTTCATAACTAAGGTTTCACCAATAATCGGTTAGAAATCTGTGATTCTTTTCAAATGAATCAATATTAACTTTAAACAACAGAGGGCGCTGACACTTACATCGACAGTGCTCAGTCTTGCCCTTGTTCTGTGTTTTTTAGCCTACTAAGTGTCATTCAAGAGTTCATCTAACCAACCAGGTCGCTAGATTACCACTGTTCCTCTGTTGGACCATTTTTGGTATGAACTGACCATCGTAGACTGGAAACATCCCACAAGAGCTGCAGTTGGAGATGCTCGGAACCAACTCAGGACTTCCGGTTTACTGGTCTAGTACCCTAATCAATGAGCTATCACTGGTCATATCTATAATATCTATCACAATCCGACCCATACACCCTTAAATCCTTACACCTGCCCATTCGCTTGCACGTTACTTTCACTAACGTGCCATGACAACGAGCTAGCCAGTGTTAATCCCTTCACCTGTCTGAGGTCATAAAGTTCTGCCTGATCAGTTTCCTTGCCCATCAAGACTTTCTCTCTCAAAGATGCCACTATAAATATATAAATATCTATATATTTTTTTTCCTTCCATCCAAAATCACACAATTTAAGGATCGGCGAGACGAACTTGCCGAAACATGTCGTCTACGATTTCTTCCTTCAGCACGGAAGGACACTATAAGGACACACTTCCCAGCGCTCATCTTTTCTTTTTTTTTCTTTCCACCTTAGCGAGTCCTTTTCGCACTTCCCTGCTCTAATTTCCGACGGCCCTCGGCAGACGAGCTCGGGCCTGCCTTATCTGTCTTGTTAAACACTGACAAAGGGGCCCCGAGTCCTTTTCTCTCTTTTCTCCCGCCGAGACAATAGCCAAAGTTGATAACCTAGTACTCTGGAATTAATTATCCCGCCCTTTAATTCAGGTCCGTGCTGATTAGCTCGTATTGGAAGGACGGCAAGGAGAATTAGCATAATGCCGAAAGAGAGGGGACGGGGGGCTATCTTGTTAGAACCTGGCTCTGGCAGGCTCTGGACTTGGTTTTTTCCTCCCCACATCGCACCCCTCCCAGCTGCTCCTCAGGTACACGTCGGTCCCAGGCTATGAATGTGATTTGGGGCGGGTGAGGGAATGGAATTCCTGCTCAATGCGAGATGTACTAATGGCAGTTCATTGCAGGCAGGATAATTATGCATAGTTTTTATATATCATTTACCGGCGTGATAGAGGGACCGATGTGACGTGTTAATATAGACGTTTAGGCCCATTATGTGCTCAGCCAGTTATAAGCCCACCGCCGAGGCTTCTGATTATGTGCTCTATAAGGACGTAGCTCAGCGGCTTGTCAGTTTCGCCCGAGCCAGAATTCCGCACCTGAGACAAGGAGGTATGGAGGACGTTGGCCCGCCCATACGGCTCACCAAGAACCCTGTAATGAATTACCTGTCATCTAAAATGACAGTGAAGTGGAGGGAAATTTGCAGACGGTGTTTTAGCCCCGCCCACAGCGCACAAGGTTTCCGCATCCTTCTCGCATTTTACTTCGTGATTAATAAATGAAACCTTTTTGTCATTTATAAATCTGCATTTATTGGGTGCCGTTTTATTTGTTTACTTTTGGCTATAACGCCGTTCTTTAGATTTTATATGCTGTTGGTGTTTTGTTTTCCTGGTCGTTCGGTTCTGAACTGGAAATTTGCTCATATGTCAAATTCATATGTCAAAATCTTGCTCGTATGTCAAATTGTGTAACTCGTATGTTAGAATTGTGCACATATGTCAAATTCATATATCAAAATATTTGGTCCCTGTTATTCTTTTTTTTTTAGATTTAAGCAAACTTCATTGTTTTTTTTATTATTTATAATTTTTTACACCTATTTTTAAATCCGAGATGAATGGATGAGCAAGAATTAATTCATATCCAGCCTCGATGGGAGATTTTGTGTATCAAAATGTGTAGCACAGCGAACACTGGGATTGTTTTTGTACCGCCGAGGAGGCATCAGCGTAGTGCTCCTGTGCACAACCGGTATTTCCTGGTACAAGCATGGAGATCTCTCAGCATATCTGGGCGTCACTACCACGTCTCTTAGCGTGTCGCAACTCATTAGTTCCTTTGACAACACCGCTGTACGACTTCACACAAAGGCGGGAAAAATCTCCGAGCCGTTTGAGGTCCTAACACACCGTGAAAGGTCAGACCATAATCACTCCTCTTTATCATGGATTTATTTTTTTAATTGACTGTCTCCCACACACATAAAAGTCCTACGTCACAACCACCCATCCATACCAGCGCTTAATCTTATATATGGTCACGGTGGGATAGATTAGACTAAACACCCAAACAGGTCGCCAGTCTGTCGTAGAGTACACTGACAAACACACACTGTTGCTGGACGGGACTGCGGAAGAAGACCAGAATGCCCGATTCGGGACCCCTGAGGAACCCACACGGGACCTGGCACGGAGAGCCTAGAATTGGGAATCAAAGCCACTCGATTGGGACTCCTTTTACTCCTTTTATTTCATATGGAAAAATAGATGGATCATAAAGTGTAAAGTTGAGGTTCCATTTTTGTTCCATTGTGCACCGCAAAGCTTATCATCCCCCTTCCGGTGGTGAAAATATTTCCGTCTCGCTCGCCTCGACCGAGCAATTTCTATTTTTCCCGCCCCTGCTGTTGTTTTGCAGACAGTGAAATGCCTTACCGACAGCCGGCCAGAATGATGTCTAGTTTACCACCACCGCCAACACCAACCTACCCCGACCCCCAATCCCATTCCTAGCAGGTGTGGGGCTCAGGACCCCCGGCGTGAGCTCCCGCCCATCGTCTCGACACACGGCCTAATCCAGAGAGAATAAGCCTGGTCTCTGACCGTCCCAGTGAGGCACGATGGCGGCCAACAAAAAGGTGAAAATGAGTGTAAATTGCGGTTATTTCTCCCGCCCTCCTCTTGCAATCGGAAACACTTCTATTCCAGTCCAGAATATGACGGTGCTGCTTTCGATAGGGACTCGTCTAGACGTTCGTCTCGTTATTTGCTCCGACGTGTATCTACGCCAGGTTCTGATTACTCCCAAATGGTGCCGTGATGAAAAGCTTAAACTCCGCACAAGAGTGGAAGTTCTGATTCAGGACTTCCTTTGTGCAGCTGGTAATTATTATTGACTCCAAAGATGGAAGAATGGAACCTATGCTGATGATGTCACACTTCTAATGATCATCACGGCTGCTTAATCACCGGGGTCGACGGTTTGCGCTTCATTAAAATGACTGGTGAAGAGAATGACACCGATTACAATGGCACCTGTAAGTGGGTGGGAAATGAACACCCTCTGAAGGCCAATTTATACTTCTGCGCCAGGACCGCAAGGAGTACCGAGTCTTTCCACTAGAGGCAGCATGATGGCACGATAGCCATCAAAACAAAATGTGCGCTTGTATAGGGTTGTATATAATAATACACTCTCGACATATAGCAAACAACAATGCGACGGAACCCTCAGATCATTAGCGCCCTCTAGTGTTCTGGTGCATATACTGTATAAGATGATTATGCAGAAAGTTACTAAAAATCTTTTTGGGGACGAACTGGACATCTCCTTGATCCTAATTCAGTTTAAGAGGGTTTAAATCGTAACGCAGTTTGATAGTCAGACCTTCGAACCGGACTTAACTTCAATTCCCTGAATAAAAGCCGCCCGGATAGGAAGTGACAGACATTATTAAGACATTTCTCAAAATCGTGCGGCGTCATTATTCAACCGTAGGATAAATAATCAGCAGGAAGGGTTATAGTTGGCACAAACTGGCACGCCCGTCATTCCACATTTAATCATGCCGGAATGTGTTTGCTGCACTCCGGCCGCTCTCAGCACATTATCATGTCTGGTTACAAATTAAACCTCTTTGACACTAACGGGGGGAGGGAGTGGGGAGGAATTGTTCAGCTGACATTTTTTTCCGGCTGGACAATTAATTCCATCAATCTAGCTAAGTAACCTTTTCCCGGCAACTGTACAATGGCGTATTTAGCGCTCGTAATAAACGGATCGTGAGAGAAATAATACAGCGAGGCCATCGTTACTAACTGTTTAACTAACGTCGGACCGGACTCGCGGCTCCTTGCGTCGGTTCATCTCGTCGGTGCGCTAGGAAGCTCGGAATGAACCTATAAAAAGCAAGGATGCCCCGATTTGGGCCTTAGGTGGGTCACATAATGGCAGAATTTATTTTATCGACTTATGACAGTCAGTGCAATACTTCAACTGACCACGATATTACATTAGAAATTGGTATGAAGAGGGGGGCGCTGCGGAACTCCTGTTTGCTTTGTAATCATTTAGTCACATTATATAATTGTGTCTACATAAGTGTTATTGACTGGTTATTTTTTTGTTTACATATGGAAACGAAGGCAGTGAGGATTTGGTGTTTAAGGCACCGAGACCAGAAGGCCACCAAGTTGCCAACGCTGGGCTCCTGACGCCTTTAATCACTTAATAAAAGTAAAGATTAACATTTTATTAATGTTATAAGGAATTATTTGGTACAAACAAGGTTGGACTTGTCTACATGTCCATTCTTTGCCTTCCCGCCCCCCTTCTGTCTCGCGGACCCTCTCAGACTTTTAATGAAAGTCGGTTCGAGTTCGGTTTCAGCCCGAGCGAATCTCCAAACGCAATTTGCGCAAAGGCGGCTGAACTCTTCACTTTAGCCGAATTAGAGCGGTGCCTCCATCATTCCACGCTCCTCCGGGACCGACTAGGTGCTTAACACCCATGTCTTCGAGCGAGGTGAAAATCGGTAATTTATTAAGTATTGATCAGCACAAATGACAGTAAGTGCTACAACATTTAGCCGCCAAATAACTGACAAATTGACAGCCAGTTTTCTTACATTTCGACTCTTTAATGGTTTAAGTACACAAGAAAGAAAAAAAGACCACCGAAATATTAGCAGCTATGGAGCAGAGATCCATCAGAGCCATTACACTTTCCACTCTACGTTGTTAAATTACCTTAATGCCTTAAACGGCGGACGTCTCCGTCCGTAATGACGCATTTGGTGAGTGTTTCTTACTTTTCGAACCCAAAAGAAATAATACATTGTTTTATTTGATTTTATTTAAACGCGGCTTGTAACGGGAGATGCGTGATGCATCGCGTGGTGCCATTACGTAGCGCTACGAGAGAGTACCTGCGCCGGGGATCGGAGTAAATGTGCTTAATCTAGAGAGGCCTGATCTAATTCCCATCAACAGACGGACGGACGGGTTCCGGGCTGCGGGTGGAATTTTAATATGACCTCATTAATCTATAAGCCAGGCCATCGGAATCGGAGTCGATCTGGCAGGTCGTAATAAATAATGCATCATTTTGAATAAAACGAGCCCCGGTGTAGGCTCACCAAGCTCCGGGGGCAATTAAAAGGGGTTAGCATGTGTCGGGTGAGCTAGAAGTGTGATATCCGCGCATGCTTGTGGGACGCCTGAGGGGCGCGTGTAGCGAAAACGTGAGGTATGTGATGTAACACTGATATTGTAGATTGTTTGTATTTTAGAGAATAGAATAGTACGACGACGACGATCCTGTAGAATAGAAGCGGTATTCAAATCACAAATCACAGCAAGAAGGTTCCGGGTTCAATCCCTAGATGAAGTTTCTTCATCTTAGGATAAGAAGATATCATGTACAGTATTTAACATCTCAGTTCTGGTGTGCTAGCGTGGTTTTTTCTGCTTCTTCTCTTTAACCGTTGGACTTTTTTAAAGATCAGTAGTAAGAATGCAAGACATCACTTATAATATAATAATATATCATCTTTTTTTTATTCATAGACTCATTTCCGGTCGTGCCCGACCATTGGGGGCGCTCCGGACCACTACCCCAACTCTCACGCCCCGTCCTTGATGTTTCTACAGAGTAGGTTGCAGGTGTTTGGCCGACCCCTTTACATAATGCTCTGGGGAACTGTGTGTATCTACGATACAATCTCACATGCATGTTTTTGGGCTGTGGGAGGAAACCAGAGTATCCGGAGTAAAGCCAAACTGACTCGATCAACCCAGGAATCGAACCCATATTTTCCACTACCACCACCACCCATCAACACACACACACACACACACACACACACACACACACACACACACACACACACACACACACACACACACATAATGCTCTGGGGAACTGTACAATCTCACATGCATGTTTTTGGGCTGTGGGAGGAAACCGGAGTATCTTTAGTAAAGCCAAACTGACATAGACTGACCCCGAAATCGAACCCATATCTTTCACCACCACCACCACCCATCAAGACACACACACACACACACACACACACACACGCACACACACACACACACACACACACATAATGCTCTGGGGACCTGTGTGTATCTACAATACAATTTTCATGTGCATGTCTTTGGGCTGTGGGAGGAAACCGGAATATCCGGAGTAAAGCCAGACTGACACGGACCGACCCAGGAATCGAACCCGTATCATCCACCACCACCACCACCCATCAAGACACGCACACACACACACACACACTCTCACTCTCTCACATAATGCTCTTGGGAACTGTGTGTAGCGACAATACAATTTCACATGCATGTTTTTGGCTGTGGGAGGTAACCGGACTGACCCCGGAATCGAACCCGTGACTTTCTACACCCATACGCTTGTATCTTCCACCACCACTAACACCCCCCTCAAGACACACACACACACACACCTTTTTTCAGCACACTAACCAAGCAGTCAGATCCATCATCTAAAAGTCTTAATGCATTTAAAGTAAAATTTGATTCATGTGGGTTGATTTTTTTTTTCTTTTTTCTGGTTTAAGTTAAATTTTTGAGCCCATCGGACGTCTTTCCTCTCGGCCCGTCTCGGATAGCACTTACAGTAATCTAAAATACCCACTCGTATCGCTCCAGCCTAAATTTGCATCGAACATCAAAAATTCAAGCAGCAGTAACTGCCTGGACTGGAACAGAAGGAGATTTTTCTTTTCTTTTCTTTTTTTTTAAGGTTCTAGGGTCACTTCATTTGAATAACATTTTAAAAAAGCTCCATACTTTAGGCTTGACTTTTTAACTCTAAATCTCCTCCAGCCATTTAGGCGGAAATATTTAATATTAATTCATTCATCTGTACGATAAGGACTTGCTGTCTCACTTAAATTAAAAAACGGGAGGAAAAAAAATTGCATTAACTATTTTCCCTCGCCTGTATCCCAGAACCTTTTTTAATATATTTTTTTATCTCATCAACTCACAGGACTCTCGCACTAATTGATCTTCATGTTGGACACGGACGTTTCTATTTTTTTTTTTGGGGGGGGGGGGGGGGAAAGTTGGGTTTTTTTTTAGCAATGATCTTGTTAAGGCTACGGCGTTTAGATCGGAATTGCAACTCTGTATGGAAATCATTGGAATAACGCCGAAATCGAGGTGTTATTTTGGGGTTACTAAGAGGATGTTGGTCATGAGGCTTGGTAGCCAATGGCTTATTTAGATGACTGTCGGCATCAAGGGTTCTATACACAGTTCTATACCATCTGTCCTGAAAGACCAGAGACGTGTACTATTATTTTATTATTATTATTATATTATTAACAATCGTGCTTTTTACACACATCTTGAACATTTAACAAATCCGTGCAGTGAAACACACACTAGGAGGCAGCAGTGAGCACACACTCGCTGTCTGTCACGGTGGAAAGCCTTACTAAGGTTTCTACTGCGCCCCGGGGAGCCGTTAAGGGGCCCGGTGGCTCGCTCGGTCGCCCCTCCGTCGTGACCCTCGTCGACTCTCAGAATCACACCGCCGCCCGGTTCTCTAACCGCCAGGCCACGGCTGCCGACGAGCATGACGAAAATATTACAATTCTGAAGTTCGATTGCTGTTAAGTAATTGTTCGTATTTGTTTACATAGATGGTCGTGGAAATCGGAAACAAAATGATATTTTATTAATATTTTATTAATTTTATTAATTATGTAATGATATTTATTAATATATATATTCTTATTAAAATTTCAGTTGTTTCAGTTTAATATCTGAGTGGATGTGTGAAAATAAGGTATTTGTTAAAATCGATTTCACATTGTTGTTATTGTTGTTTAGTTAAATGAGACGGATAAAGGACTCCGAGTCTGGGAACCTTTTTAATCCCAATTGGAATTTTTAATCCCAAATGTAGCTGTGGGTCTCCAGACCTGGAGAAGTTCGGGGAGGGAACGACGCTCTTACACCTACAATACAATAAAGCTCTTACCTGGATATAAAGCCACTCAGTAGTGACCGTTTGATTACACTTAAAGCAATGTGCCATTCCACTCTGTGCGCTCAGTAAGAAATATAGCAGTATTAAAATCGCCAATGTCGTTTCGGGCCTCTTAGTATTCCTAGATTTCGGCTAATCTGGGATATAATGGCGTCCTTTATGCGTCGCACATCGGTGTTTGTTCGGGATATAATTCGGGCCGCTCTAAGTGTCGCAATTTGTAAGATTTTTTTTTCTCTAGATGGTTTGTCCATTTGTATCCCGTATAAGTGCTCGGGACAGGACTGGGGTGGAGGGGGGGGGGGGTATTGTATTCAATGAAGGCGACTGAATTTTATTCTCATTTTCAAAGCATCAAAGGTTTTCTTCATCCAAGCTTAAAGAGATGAAAGTTTGCCTTTGTTCCTTCTTCTCTACATTACCGCCGTGCATCAGAGTCGCTTTTATCCGTGAAATTACCTTTTAGATTTCTCCTTGAGAGCGCAGTCTGCGACACACTAGTCGCTCTTCTTTTACTCCATGATCTTCTGTTTTTCCATCTTTCTCCATCTTTTTTTTTTTTTGAAAGCTTTCCCGTTTACTCTTCGGAGTTCGTGCACGGACGGCGATGCATTCGGACGGTCACGGTCGTCTTTGATCGCCTCAATCTTGATCTTAATAGTAATAACACTACTCTCCGGTACCGTTCGCGTGTACGAACAAAACATATATATATATATATGTTGCCCGATATGCTTTTATTCATACCCCGCGTCTCGGTCTCGTGTCGTTCGGGATACGGAACGGCAATAATACACCTTGCATAGTGGCGTGATGCATTATCTTCGGTCGTCTCGGCAGGCACTCGGGCCTTTATGGTGGAAAGAGCGGACGCCCTTAAGTGAAAGGTCGCTAAACGCTACAGAGAGAACTCGGGCTAGATCGGGAAAAAGATTCTCGCGTCTGCTGAATCGATAATGGAGCCGACGCTGCGTTTGGAAACAAACAAACAAAAAAAGATCTGTATAGTATATAATCAGGGTATCATCTTATGGAAGTGCTTCTCTGCCTGATGTAACATTGATCACGAGCTACTGTACTATAATATTGTATTTTAATATTGTAATTTATATATATATATTGTTGGGATCTGAACAAAATAACCCTATGTGATCCCGGATGAATCTTAGTTTATTGATATTGATGAGGCAAACCAATCCAGTAAATTTAATAGATTTTATTACCAGTCGATGTGAGGAAAAAGCTGCAGTCAAACTGGTATACCATGGTTGGAGGAACATC
>JAOTRQ010000015.1:235099-247327 GCA_028565875.1 Hoplisoma paleatum | reverse complement strand
CGGTCCACTCACGCATCTAAACCAACACCGGTCCACTAAACCATCTAAACCAACACCGGTCCACTCACACATCTAAACCAACACCGGTCCACTAACACATCTGAGCCAACAACGGTCCACTCACACATCTAAACCAACAACGGTCCACTAACACATCTAAACCATCTAAACCAACACTGGTCCACTAACACATCTAAACCATCTAAACCAACACGGCCCACTAACACATCTAAACCAACACCGGTCTACTAACACAACTAAACCAAATAAACCCAACACTGATCTCTTCACTCAGTGATCCACTCACTCACTCACTGACAGACAGACAGACAGACAGACAGCTGTATTCATTTATAAATCCGTCACTGTACATTCCTACATGTGTTCAGCAGTCTGTGTGACCGGTCGCTCTGCTTCTTCTTCAGTGGTCGGTCTACATCCGTGCGGCAGTGAGGAAAGAAAAGGGTCTTCCAGTCCTGGTGGAACTGTTACGCATAGATAACGACCGGGTGGTTTGCGCCGTGGCGACCGCGTTACGGAACATGGCCTTAGACGTACGGAATAAAGAATTAATAGGTAAGAGTTTTCTTCTCATGTTAC
Source organism: Hoplisoma paleatum (assembly GCA_028565875.1). Lineage (NCBI taxonomy): Eukaryota > Metazoa > Chordata > Actinopteri > Siluriformes > Callichthyidae > Hoplisoma > Hoplisoma paleatum. The sequence continues at coordinate 246,727 of JAOTRQ010000015.1, read as the reverse complement.
CATCAGTGACTTTAGTGGCTCACAATTATTCACTTCACTACAATTATAATGGAATGAATAAATGAATGCATGAATTATTTAATCGTGGAATGCATAAACACGAATGCATGAATAAATGAATACATCAATGATTGGCTATGCTGAAGGAATAAAGAAATGCATGTATGAATGAATGAATACAGGGAAACATGAATGGGTTAATGATCGAATGAATGATTTAAATAATTAATAAAGAAATACGGAAATTAATGATTAGAAGAATGGAGTAATGCATGAATGAACAGAGGAATACATGAATGAATGAATGAATAAATGAATGAATATATTAATTCATAACTGCATTAAGAAAGTTTACATGAATAAAAAAAATAAAGGATACATGAGTAAACGAATGAATGAATAAAGGATACATGAGTGAATGGAATAAATACACAAATGATTAATGATTAATTAATACATAGAAAAGGAGTCATTCAATCAATACTTGAATGAATGTGTGAATAATGAAATACAGAATTAATATTTGTGCAGCGATGCATGAATGCATGAATGAATGAATGAATGAATGATTGAATGAATTTGGAAATGAATATATAAATTCATAACTGTATTAAGAAAGTATACATGAATGAATGAATAAAGGATGCATGAGTGAATGGAATAAATAGACAAATGAATGGATTAATTAATACATAGGAAATGAATGTGTGAATAATAAAATACATAATTAATATTTGTGCAGGGATGCATGAATGCATGAATATGTGAGTGAATGAATGAATGAATGGACGAAGCAATAAAGCAGACAGGGCATGATGAAGAAACGCACGAGTGAATGAATGAATCAGCCAATTAGTGAACGAATCGATTAATGGCAACATGGATGAACGGATGAATGGATAAAACTATTCTAGAATTCTCTCTAGAAGTCTCCACAATGCGCCGATCATCCATCATGCATCACTCCAGTTCGTCTCATGGTAACTTCTCTCACAGTAACAGCACTAACAGACTATCGACCACCGCACCCCCACCCTCATGAACCCGCCCTCTCCATGGGCTCGGTTGTCTCCATGACGACGACTCTCTTCCTCAGTCTGTTGGTTCTCAGGGCTCGCGGGGCGAACGCTGCGGCGCCGGGAACCAACCAGAAACCAGAACTGGGAGGGTTTTTTGGGTTTTTTTTAGCTTTCAAGTTATTTGCCTAATAATTACCACCTGGTGCGGAAAGAAAGCCATCCAATAAACACACACACACACACTCACACACACACACACACACATCAAATCACTGCGTCTTTGTTCGGGTAAACAAGTGGATTTATTTCCATTCACTACAACTACTAATCGAAATGTGTTGTGATGTCACTTTCAGGACCATGCTAATCAGATTCTATGGTGTTCGGGTTACAGTCGCCCCCTGTGGGCGGGTTCGAGCAGAGCTGAAGTGTGTGTGTGTGTGTGTGTGTGCGTGTGTTTGATAGATGGACTCGACCGCAGGGATCTAGTTCACCTTGCAATAACCGTTCATGGATCCGCTGTAGAATTGTGCTCAGGGTCTCCGGAACCTTCTTCTCGTGACCAGTGAAGGGAACAACAATTATTTAAAAAACGATGAGAAGGAATGGATGAAGGAATGAAGACGTACATGCACGTACAGTATGTGTATGCATTACGGGGTATTACATCAGTCGAATTGCGTCCCTACGTTCTATGTGGGCTGTGAACAGGGTTGCCAGGTTGTGCCGATAAAAAAAAAAAAGAAAAACCAGACGTGATTTATTTTTATGGTTGTTTTAGCGTTATTGTTACTGTTAGGAGTTTACAGTTCTTACTATTATACTATTGTGTTATTATACTACTTTATTATTATTATTTATAGTAATATTATACTATTATTTTAACGCTTTGAAGAGGAAATGAATGGTTTTTACAGTCAGGCTCTGTGTACGTATTGGTTTTTATGAAAAGGAAAGCGAGAGAGTATCGAGGAGAGATGGCAAGGGGACGATTTTGAAATTGGGGCTTCCAGGAGTCAAAGCACATCAAGGTCTCATCGAAAGTGGGGGTGGGGGGTCTGGGGAGAGTTCTGGTGAGAGGTCAAAGGCTTTTAAGGGGGAAATGGAAAGATGAAAAGGTCACAGAAGAGTCCTCATCAGTATTGGCCAGAAATCCTTCCTTGAAAGTAGACGCCGATCGTGTATTGTTCTGATATCGTGTCGGTCCAGCGTTCGCTTGCCTAAACAGCCCAGTAACTGTGATGCCTCCTCTGTATCTGCGTGGGTTTACAGTCCAAAAACATGCAAGTAAGGCAAATTGAAGATACAATTAGCCTTAACTGGGTTTGATGTGATTTGTGTAATGAATGACCATTGAAAAAGAGAGCCAGCCGTAGCCTAGTGGTTCAAACCTCACTGCTGTTGGACCCTCGAGCGAGGCCCTTAATCTTCCGTCGCTCAGACTATCTGCTGTTATGTAAACGTAATCATGACATGAGGACGGTGTAGCCTAGTGGCTAGAGCGTTGGGCTGTGAGCCCAAAGGTTGGGGGTTCAAATCCAGGCTCTGCTCCAAAGTCACTGCGAGACCTTTAACCATGTCTGCTCCAGGGGGCGCCGTACGTTGGCCGACCCTGCGCTCTGACCCCAACTTCCAGGCGCGTGAAGAGAAACATTTCGTTGTACTGTACATCTGTATAAGTGTAATGACATATAAAAAAACTATTTATTTATTTATCCTAAAATTGATTTATAAAGAATTCGTAAGTGATTTTTCTTACATGCGACTTTCCGTCTCGCACCCGAGACCACAGTCGAATGAAACCACGGCGGGCAGAACTTCAGATCTATCAAACGGACCCACGTTCCTCTGTAGATCTGATCCAGCCGAACTTTCAAGGAGTTGCTGCACGTAACCGCGAGAGGAAAGTGACCCGTGCCGTGGCGCTGCAAAGCCGGTCGGATTTGATGGGAATGTTTGAGGTTTGAGCCTCAGTTGGTTGTGGGATTTGAGGGATGTTTGTTGCAGGACTGACGAAGAGACGGGGGAGGGGGAGTGGATTTGAAAAGCTATGATCCACCATTGGAAGTATAATCCGTGTCTCGGTACACATTCACATCCACTTCGGGATTTCAATACGGGATTTGGAAGGATGTTGGTACCATTTACTTAGACTTATATATGGTGTATAAACTATATACATTATATCTGTGCAACAATATTTACTTCTTACTTATTTATTATAGTAATAATAACAATAACATATGTTTTCGGTATATGTATTGGACATTTAAGGAAATACCACTACATCTACAGCACGTCCGTCCTAACAGCCACATTTCTTCTCCGATTATCAGCCTCGCCCGTCTCTCTTCTGTTCTTGCCGGACGGCGGCAATTTACTCGAAGCTTTAAAGGATGATTTTTTTTTTCGGCTTCGGGCCGTCGCTTCAGACTCGATTTTTTTCCCCATCCTGTGTGACTGGCATCAGAGGCGGTAACGGGAAGACATTTGGCAGGTGAGAAATCCACTTCGCATTTTTCGGCGGGGCCACGTTGGCTGTCGATTGTCAATTTGACTCACTCGCTGACCTTTATTAATAGGTGTGTTTTTTAAAGCCCGGAGCCAGATCGAGTCTTGTTGTTGGTAGGGATGTAACGATATGATTCTATTGGTCAACAAATACCACGTCGCTTCTCTTTTATTCCGCCTGCTCTTATCTTTTATTATGTAAATAAAAGCATCAAAACATTGCCGTGTAGATCCTGTGCAGACCACAAGGGGGAGCACGATACTGTTCACGGGACTGTTCTGTTTGATTTCCATCCGATAAAATCTACAGCGACAACCTTTCTCGCTGGTCAATAAAATCGGAGGGTAAATAAATGCATAAACGGAACCCTCAGAAACTCGGCGCCCCCTGGTGTCGTGCCGGTGAACTGCACTGTTTTGGCGGGGCCGAACTATAACGTAAAACTATAATGGAAGTCTTATACTTCGCTTTTAGAGTCACAATCAGTCAAATAATAAGAACTGTGGAAAAGGACGTGGAAAGTGTAAGAAAATATGAGCACCTGAGTAAAATTATTAATATTTTAATTACTTTTTAAGTAGATTTTGTTTGTAGAATTAATAGGAAGTAATAGCTACACTAGGTAAAGTTTTTCAGTGAATCCATTAGCAAATTTTATTCGGTTAAATGTTGGTTAAATGAGACGTTATAAGGTGATCAAAGGTTCTATCGCCCCCCCCCCCCTTGTGGTCGCACTGGTAAGTTTAAGAATCTAAAATCTTCCACAATCTTTTCCACAAGTGTAAAAATTTTGTTGCAATATTTGGCGGGGGGGGGGGTCCAGATTTTGAGCTTCATTAATGCACATTTTTGACCTGGTTAGTGATGCTAGCGTACAGAACACGTACGATAAATCAAAACAGCGCTTCCGCAGTTCTAAGGTTCTTACCACCGGCGTTTTTCTTTTGTTTTGGTTTGTTTCTTTTTCTCTCTTTTCGGGAGCAATTTTCACCGTTTTTTCCCCCCCACGATGACCGTGGCTTGATTGCCGTGGCTGGTCTGTTCTAGAACGGGCCATTACGCGCCGCCTGTTCAGTCCTCGACTCTGATTGCGGCCCAGCCCTCATCCATCCGAGTGCATTTCGAAGAGCCACTTCATCGAGTCAAGGTTGGCCAGTCAGTCACCCCTGGCTACTTTTTTTTTGCGTGTAAAAGCTTTAGGGTTTGTCCTATAAAGAGACCCTTCCGCTAATTTTGGGGGGGGGACTTATATGTTATGCGATGGTCGCATCTGTTTTGAGGTGTGTGGAGGTTTACGTAGGGAGTCCTGGCCATATTAAATATCCACACTACTGTATAAACATCTCACCGTGTCCGTGTGGGTTTACTCCGGGTACTCCGGTTTCCTCCCACGGTCTAAAAATGTTTCATCGGGGTCTGTCTCGCCATTGCTCTAGGGTTTTACACACACCCTCGCAACAGTCCTACCAGCACAGGATCCTCCGAGGCCTTACAGGATCACATTCATTAGTTCATTCATACTCCAATTCGTCAGGACGCTGCTTGTGAACATATCCACCAAAGGTGAAGCCCAGGTAGGAAACAAAATAATAGATTAAAGACACATCGTACACATCAGTTATGGGGTCTCACCTTTAATCTAAAGAAACGGGAAGACGTTATTATCGCTCGCTGGCTTCTTCTGATCAGTCTGAACCTTGATGGAGTTTTTTTTGTTTTTGAAATATAAGCTTCATTTGCCACTAAGCTTCACTCACATAGAAAAAAAAATCACTTTTTTATATTTTTGATTGGATAAAAGCCTTCATATTGTTCTCTCAGGCAAGAAAGAGCATCTCGCCTGCGAGAACAAGATAAGCCCACACCAATTAACTCCGAACTCGCTGATGAGAAATCGAGGTCCTTCGGAGGAAAGGAAATCACGCAGATGTCGCCCCCCCCCCCCTTCATTTTCAGTTAAATATAGTCCAAGTGCTGAGTAACGGCTTTTAATTAAATCCGTTACCTAGAACTATTGTATTGAGTGTCAGTAGGGGTCAAAGTACACGACAGACCATGTGTCGACTCGTGTGTGTCTCATTTATGTTTCTCAGAAGAGTAAAACGCCGCTCAGGACTGAGTAATTAGGGATCTGAGGGGTTTCATTGTAACGATGCTAAGCTGACAGCGATGGGTTATTGAGCGTAGCATCTGGACGCCAAGAGTACTGTGTTCGTCTGTTAGTGCCGGGCCTGTGATCAGGACCGCTGGGCTGTAATAAAAACCACAATACATCGTGTCCACTGTCCGGTCGTCCATCCTAGATGCCGCCCAGTCCAGAGAAATCTTTGCACTTTCTATAATCCTGTTGTTGTTCTTATTAAGTGTTAATAAGTGCGTCCCAAATCGTGCACTTGCACACTTCGAGGACTACGTAAAGAAATACAGTGGGGAACAATGTTACAAGACATGCACTAAACCGACACCATTATACCTACCTAACAAAAGAGTTTCCACCGGTTAATAGCAGCCATCGGCGAATCGGGAAGCGGAGGTACCTAAGTAGCATTAATGACTGAATCTTTATTAGGGGGTAAACAAAAGCTGATAAAAACATCAACTGTCATCATTATTTATAGGGTTAGAACGGGTTAGAGACTCGCCAACACTCGCCCGAAGTGTCGTGTTCCATTTGAGTACTACGCGGGTAAATGGCAGTACACTTACGAGTACAAGTGCGCACTTTGGGACGCGCTTAATCAGTGCAGCTTTGGGGATTACAAACGTTACACCCATCGTATATATTCTTTATAAAACCAGGACCGTTCTTCAAACGTTTCTTTTTAATCGCCGTTCATAATGAATTCGTTAATAAATCGACTCCTAGAGTGTTCCTCATTCAACACCTCGAGTCGTGTAACAGTACGCCTCCAGATAACGGCCTATAAAGTCGAACACGATGTTCCGTTTCAAAAGAAGCTCACGTAGGTGAAGCACAGCGCGACGGGTCCATTACCCAGATAAGAACATTCTTTCACATACGCTTTTCTGTTTTCTGGAAGTAAGAATGGAAATGGACCGGGTGGCCAGAAATGCTCATGTTGCATCTCAACAAAAGAGTTAAAGTGATAATAAAAACGATTTACATATCATCAATGTCCCATTACAAAGCACGTATGCATTGAAAATCCATTTTTAAAAGACGATTTCAGATGCAAATTGATGCTAACGGTGTTGCTAACAATATAAGCATACATTTATATTATTTAAGGTTAATTAAGGATGGACTGTATCGCGTTTCGTTGCTAAGCTAACATGGGTAGCATCTCGCCACTGAAAACGACGCGATGTGGTGGCGCGATGTGTTAGCGTCTACCAAAAACGTTTAAACTTTTATTTATAGCGTCGGAGCTCAGAGCGCCGGGCTCATGTGCTCACTGCTGCCCCCGTAGTGTGTTCAACTTTTTTTGGAATGTGTAGCAGCTCATTGAAGAAATGATTAAAGACAAATCGTGAAGGTCCAACATTTATTCCCATTACTACACTGGACACATTTCATTGACATCAACGTTTTTTGTTTTTTTTTTCAATATAATTCCTAGGTAAGTACGCGATGAGAGATCTGATCCACCGACTGCCAGGGGGCAGCAACGCTAGCAGCAGTGGCACCGGCGGCAGTGCCAACAGCACGATGAGTAAGACCATGTCGGACGACACGGTGACGGCGATCTGCTGCGCCCTGCATGAGGTCATCACCAAGAACATGGAGAACGCTAAGGGTCTGAGAGACGCCGGCGGCATTGAGAAGCTCATAGGCATCGCCAGGAGCAAAGGAGACAAGTGAGTTTGTTCTTAAGGGTCTTTAATCCGAGGTGGATGGAATGATGGATGTAAGGATGGATGGATGGATATAATCATTGATGGAATTATGGATGGATGGATATAATCATGGATAGATGTAAGGATGGATGGATGGATGGATATAATCATGGCGGGATATAATCATGGATGGATGGATGGATATAATCATGGCGGGATATAATCATGGATGGATGGATGGATATAATCATGGATGGATATAATCATGGATGGGTGGATGGATATAATCATGGATGGATATAATCATGGATGGATATAATCATGGATGGGTGGATGGATATAATCATGGATGGGTGGATGGATATAATCATGGATGGATATAATCATGGATGGGTGGATGGATATAATCATGGATGGGTATAATCATGGATGGATGGAAAGATGGATATAATCATGGATGGATGGATATAATCATGGATGGATGGAAAGATGGATATAATCATGGATGGATATAATCATGGATGGGTGGATGGATATAATCATGGATGGATGGATATAATCATGGATGGAAAGATGGATACAATCATGGATGGATAAAATCATGAATGGGTGGATGGATATAATCATGGATGGATGGATGGATATAATAATTGGATGGGTGGATGGATATAATCATGGATAGATATAGTCATGGATGGATATAATCATGGATGGATGGATGGAAAGATGGATATAATCATGGATGGAAAGATGGATATAATCATGGATGGATGGATGGATATAATCATGGATGGATGGATGGATATAATAACTACATGATAAATATAGAAGACGTGTATTAATGTACAGGGATAATCGTTTGTCCTTTATGTGTAAAATGTGTGTAAACTTCTGAGAGACCAGTTAATCATGGACCATCCTGGACCATAAACACTGAGCACAGATACTTAGTGATGACGTACCAGGTCCCGTCCATTCGGCCAGGTAGTATAACAGTCGTCCAAACGTCGTTGATTTCTTCTGACGTTCTTGTTGTTGGTTTGTTTCCTCTCGTTCTTTCAGACATTCACCCAAAGTCGTGAAAGCAGCGTCGCAGGTCCTCAGCAGCATGTGGCAGTATAGAGATCTGCGCAGTCTTTACAAGAAGGTACGACACCATCACGAAAAAATAAACATAATCTATCACAGTGATCTCGGTACTATTGAACTGGCGAGAATTTTTATTACTAATTACTACTAAAATTAAATTACTCATTTAACAAACTATATTTTAAGTTTTTTAACCAATAACACTCCCGTCAACCCCTCCCGTTCCTCGCCATGTCGGCCCGTCTGTGCTTTGTGACATCATCTTTAATGTCACAAGCCTGGCATTAAACAAAAGGCCACACCGCCACCATCCATATTGCTATTATTAACATTCGCAGGGGTGCATCTCATCGGCGTCTTATCCTGACAGGTCGCCGGTACAGTTATTCCACCAGGTTGTTGCCCTTTTCACCCCGCGCCTCATTCTGTAGCTGTAGCTCAGGCCGCCGTGTCAACCCGGGTGTCGGAGGTGTCGAGTCGTGGGTGTAAACGAGACGAGAAAAGAAAGAGAGGGAGAAAGATCTCAAGAGACTGGATGTACTTCTTCGCAATTAAGATCGTGACAGGGTGAAGGATATAGAGCGTTATCCAAGGCTTTGAGTTTGGCCGGGGCTAGGTGGGGTATATAATTGAACTGTGGAACATGACAGGCGTAACCTTGACACAATGTCAACCCTCGGTGGAGGTGGAGATTCGGAAACATGGTTTTCAGGACTTGGGGGTGGACAGGGAAGTAAGAACGAACAACCCAACTTGGATTAAGCTCTTAAACACACACAAACACACTCATGAATACACTTCTTTAGATCATTACGATGGACACTCTTGACTTCTGTCATCTCCTCTAGGATGGTTACTCACAGTATCACTTTGTTGGATCTGCTTCGACAATAGAGAGGGACAGACAAAGGCCGTACTCTTCCTCACGCACACCATCAGTCTCCCCGGTTCGGACCTCGCCCAATAACCGCTCAGGTAAGAAATCCGATTGATTATCCAGGCTGTAGTTGTTTTAATCTATTTACATATTTGCGTTTTGTGTAGTAAGAGTTTCCATTGGTTTTTGAGAACGTGAGCCTATAGCACTTTGATTAAAAGTCAATATCATGTTTGCCGTCCAACAAACACCAAACTAAATCCATTCCACCACGAGTATGACCATGAGAGAAGATGTCTGATGCAAACAGTAGCCCAATGGTTAAGGCACTGGATTAAAAATCAGAAGGTCACCAGTTGCTGCTGTTGACGCTGGACTCTGGAGCGAGTCCTGACATTTCTACGCTCTTCCAACCAGTGACAAGTAATTCATGACACTGTGACATTGCTCTTACTTACGCCATGTTTGTTTTCGATTAAACAGAATTAGCTTGTGTTTGTAGGATGGCTAAGCCAACGGCCATATAACTCTAGAGAGCTCGAATCGCTGCTCATGAATCTTGTCTCCATTTTATACTTTCAATTATTCGTAAAATAAACAGAACAGTCTCTTAATCCCATCTCCCATGGCGGACGTATTGCGTTGCGCATTTGATTTCTTCGCTTTCATGCGTTGTGCTTGGAAGCCAGACCCTGTACGTCGCGGTGTAGTCGCGGAAGGATTTACAGTCTGCCAGCTGCTTTCTTTAAAGCCTCGTTTTTTTTCTGACAAGCTGTGTGTTGATGAAGCAGAAAAGTAGTTTCCTAAAGGACTTGGCTGAGCTACGGATCTGATAGACTCCGAGCGAAGGGATCCGTAATGGACCGGAGCGTGGACGCTGAAAGATAAGAGATGAACTGTAGTGTGTAGAGCTGCATGGTGAAGCAGACGTTGGGCCTCACCGAGTGACTTTTGATGGCGTCCATGAATGTTTGGCGACTTCAGACTTCTGTTTAAACCCGACCACTGACAGATTGATGCTATTGGGCTCTTGAGTAACCCTTAATTGTTCGAACTGTATCTTGTAATTGTAATGGGAGTCGATTTGGATAGTTTGGCGTCTCCTAAAGGCTGAAAGTGTAATTGCCCCCAACACCAACAACCCAGTCGGTGGTCGATCTATAATTTGGAATGCAGGGAGTGAACAGAGGACGGCTATTCCAAAATTAAAAATATATATAGCTGCTTATTACTGCTTATTACAGCCTAATGAATGAATCTTTACCTTGCAGACCTCTGTTATTGGTACGTGTTTTGTTTTTTAAGGTTTTTAACTTAATTGTTGGGCAATAATGATTCTAGTTCCTCTCAAGGATTCTTCGAGTGTTTCTTGGCACCTCGCCCTTGGTTGGCTCGATTACGTTTTGTCGGTCAGTCCTCTGGTCTATAATGCATTGTAGAGGTCATGGCATCGTCACGCTGGCCAGTCCTCATCTTTGTCAGAGGTCAAATTAGCAAACTAAGATGGAAAAGATCGTGTCCGGTATTTGTATTTAACATTTCCTCTCATTCGTGACCTCAGATCCGAGAATATCTTGATTTAGTAGAACAACGTGCCGGCGGCGCGTGGTAATTATTTCGCCATGGCTTAACCTTGGCGTGAACGAGTGGAGTGTAATAAGAGTTTTGAAAACCATCCGCCATTCAGAATCGCTCCTTATCGTGAGCTTTGCCCTCTCGCGTCCCGTGATAATAAGATGCTAAGCGCACAGGCACGAGTGCGGTACTCGAATGAACGAGGGTCATTATCTTCTGTTGACTATAAATTCTTGTCGTTCTTCTCTCCTTCTGTACGTCTCAAACTAGGTTATTAAATGTTAATGGTGTTTCGCTCGACACTGACATATGAAGTTAACAGCGAAGGTCTTAAAGCGACATACATTGGCATCTGACATGTTCTTCAAATCGACCCCATACTTGAAGGAACGTAAACTATATTGCCAAAAGTCTTCGCTCATGCTTCCAAATGATCGGAATTGGGTGTTCCAATCACTTCCATGGTGACAGGAACTCTGAACGCTTCATCATACAGAGATATTTTATTATATTTATTAATTCCGTGCTCCTAACTTTGTGGGAACAGTTTGGAGCCCTTTCCTCTTCCAACATGAGTCCATAAAGTCCATAAAGACATGGATGTCATGTCCTGAATCTTATAGAAGTACCTTTGGGAAGAAATAGAATGGAGAACTTGAGTATGTCTCTCTCTTTCTCTCTATCTATTCGTTTATCGTCCGTTTTTCCCAGTTCCTGGGGTAGGACGTTAATGTTTGGAGCAGAGTTTTCCGTCCGGA
>JAOTRQ010000015.1:207286-220018 GCA_028565875.1 Hoplisoma paleatum | reverse complement strand
TGTGTGTGTGTGTGTGTGTGTGTGTGTGTGTGTGTGTGTGTGTGTGTGTCTGTGTGTGTGTGTGTGTGTGTGTGTGTACCACTTACCTCTTTTTAGTCCAAGGATTTAGTTTAAGTGTAAAACGATTTAGATTCAAATGTAGCTCGCAGTAAACAATGTGAATATAAACAAATCAACAAATAAACAACAATCAATCAAACGGTCGCGTCCGTTTTCCGGCGTCCCTTGTTGTCATAGCACCAGACCGACGTGTTTGTTCTCTGTCGCTTAGAGACGGTGAACGTCACGCTCCTCTTGTGCTGTAGGACTTTTATTTTGGAAAACGCTTCATTCATTACATTTATATCAATTACAGTTAATTCTCTGCGCTTTTGTATTTAAATAGAATGTTTTACATAACTTTATTTTATATAAAAGTATTGAGAGATTTAAGTCTTTAATAAGAAGGCATTCAAGGCAAGGAATTAATACAAACGAAACATTTTGCTTTTATTGTGTACTTTTACGTTTAAAACCAACCATAGTGACTATGAAGGGCACTACCTAGGGCGCAGTGAGGATAATCTATCAGTTGCAGTTAGGTACAATTTGTTGTTTGTTATTACAATTGTTGTTGTTATTATTACAGCAACCGTAATTGCACCCTTCAAAACAGTCACACAAACAGAAATGACCCAGAATGTCCACACGGGGGCCTCCTTCCCTTCTTATTTTTCCACCTCGTCCAACTTCGACGCAATTCCTCCCAATCTGGCAACACCGCCCTACACGGGTTGTACAATATTTTGATTGCAGTGCATTATGGGATTTTGTGCGTCGCGTCAGCCGAGACATGGCGGACTACAAGGAGGCTCCTCTGGTTACTCGGCCCAAAACCCTGAACCCCGCGGAGTATTATAATGTTTCTCCCGAGTATCGGCGGGCTGAGGAGGACCGCGCGGCCGTCAGAGCTCGACTGAAGAGGCAGTACCAGCTCCAGCTCAACAACCCCTTCCGAAAAGAACTGATCGTGAGTGTTCAGGCTAAACCGCGTTTTTAACTTATAACAACCACCAAGAATCCTTCAATAAACTTTGCGTGTTGTTTTATTAGAGTTAAATTTAGAATAAATAAATATAACGAGCCGTTACATTGACATGACCTTGGTGTTTGTTTGCTTGCTAATGCTAACAGACTTAGCACCAGGTTTAATTCCATATTAATTCACTTTTAAAGCGTTTTAAACATTGTATTTTTGTCGCGGGTTGGAATTTATTGTGGCTGTTGTGCACTTGCAAGACGACTTAACATAAGCTGTGTAAATTAAACATAAATTCTTTAGAATGCTTTAACATACGTAGAATCCAATCCGGCCAAGAAGACGCATATTTACACACACACACACACACACACTAGAGGGCAGCAGTGAGCACACATGCTCGGAGTGGTGGGTAGCCCTGGCCACGGCGCCTGGGGGAGACAGAAGGGCTGTCGAGTCTCAGAATCGAACCGGCAACGTACCGATCGCAAGCCAAGTTCTCTAACTACTAATTAATGTTAATTAATTAATTATAATATATAAAATTATGATTTAACAAGGCAGTCGTGGCCCGGTGATTAAAGAACTGGTCTTCTTATTGGAAGGGAATGACTGAAGTGCTCCCCGGGTGCCGTGGTTAGGGCCGCCTACTGCATTGGGCATGTGTGCTTATTGCTGCCCCCTAGTGTGTGTTTCAGTGCACGGGTTAAACTCCACCAGCTTGCCTGCTGTTATGTTTTTGTGAAAGCCTGTTAAAGCGTTTCTTTTCTGTATGTGCAGTGTACATTTCACTGGCTTGTTTGTTTTGCTTTTTCGTTGCAGGAGGACCCTGCACTAACACGTTGGGTCTACGCACGTAAAGAGGTTTATAACTTCTTCAGACCGTCACCCAAATCCTCTCTGATGGCTGGCTTAATTGGAGTCGTCCCACTTTTTGTGCTCTACTACGTATTCAAGACTGACCGGGTAAGTGAATTATGGACCCGGAACCATTCCGACTGTTTAGTCTAGTCATTTCACTTCCTTGTAGCTTCTGACCCGTCTTTCAACGGTTGTGTACTGATGGGTCGGGGCATTAAACCACACAAGCTCTGACCTCCTTGTATTACATGTCTCACCGGGTTAATTAGATGCATTAGTCCTGCTTGATGGATACGACTTTAGCACCAGCAAACACGAATCTGCTTCTTTTATTAACTCCATGAACTAATAAAAATGTAAACCGCATCATGCGCGTCAATATAAAGAACCGCAGACGACAATGAACAATGTTGTGTGGACATCAAGCTTTTATTTTGTCATTGCAGGACAAGAGGGAGCAGCAGATAAAAGATGGAACTTACCAGCGCCCGTACAGACTTTCATACTGAGCACTGAACTTTATTCTAATATAACTTTACTAATATTTACTTGTAACTAATAATAAATGTCTTTTTTTTGAGCCACACCTTGCTGCAGGTTTGAAATTTTTAATTTATCATGTTTCTACACCGTAATTGTTTTTTCTTTATAGTTCTCGAACGCATAGTATTACATTTTTGTTCAAATATGTCGAACGTTTCCACAATTCAAAAGGTAAAACGTGACTAGGAGAGTCTAAACGTTCTGAATGTTTCTGACTAATTATTGTAATTAATAATGGATCAAACATCCATATTTCTTCTTTTTTAAGCAGACACTACTGCAGCTACTTGCTGGCAGGTTTCCAGTTTGGGTTGAAATGTTTCTTGAGAGGTTCCCAGCACTGGTAGTAGTTCTTGTCCAGGCGCTGGCATGTCTCAAGACCCCACTTGGTGACCGCCATGCTGAAGGAAGACTCGAACATGAAGGCCTGTAGTAACCATTTCAAAATGAGAGATTACACGCTACCAAGAAATTATGAATAATTGTTGGTAACAAATATGCATTTTTTTTTAGTTTTAAATAGATTAGAACGTTGTCATGCTGCACACCATGGTTGTGTTTCTTACGTACCCACCCTGCTTCTCATTGACAGGTTTACAGATCGTTCACATTAGCCACCATGTATGGAGACTAGGTGCGTACCTAACCGCACACTAACGTTTACTGTAAGTGCGTCGTATACACTTTCGTGGGAATGTGCCATCTCAAATGGACCCATCTCAAACCCGCCAAAATATCCACTAGCTTTTGTTTATAAAATGAATTGTATGTTTTTATTTGCTTTTGTTTACCACTACTGAAAAATAATTAAATTTACGCTACTTACATTTATATGAAGCACTTGCCTCCACTTCCTATTCAGCGATGGCTGATATTAACTGGTCAAAAGTCCCATCCCATTCGTTACATCAGTGTAATGGGGTCGGTTTAGTGTAGTGTCCATTGTTTGTGTTTCTCAGACACTAAAGTACGCTTGAAGGGTGCAAGTGTGCGATTTGGGACGTAACTACAGTGTACCCAATTTGTATCACAGTTTTGTTCCCACTATAACACTGTTCCATGTTTATCGATTTACAAAGGCTAAACAACATTAATTGTTGTTGTGGGTAAAAATGGCTGGTCAATTGGAATCCTCGGGTCGTAGTTTGTTGGCCCATGATCTATAAATCTAGAGAATTGATCATCGGCTGTTTTGGTGGTGCTTGTGAACAGCGTAGCTGTTGGGAGGTGGTACAAGTACAACTAATCCCAGGTCTAATATAAATCGCCATGAATGGATAAGCAGTTAAAGTAAACTCGACAAACCATTGTCCCTTCGGCGATTCTTTCGGGTTTGAGCACGGCCGTGCTGTTCTTCTCGAAGCAGATGGCATCAGGCCCGTGGGGGGTCATCATGCTGTGGAGACTTCCTCCTCCAGGCTGGAAACCTTCCTCCTTCGCCTCGTAGTGCCCCTTAATCAAGCCCATGAATTCACTCATACAGTTCCCTACAAGACCAACAGAGGGTGCTGTGGAACTGACTCTAATTTAACAACCCGTCAAGCGGTTCAGACTTACTGTGGTAGTAGGGAGGTCGGAAGGTACGGTCAGCGACTCCCCAGCGAGGAGGAAAGATGACAAAGTCCGCGATAGCAACACCAGGCCGGGTGGTTTTTGCTGTCAACACTGTAAAGATGGACGGATCCTAAAAGAGAGAGAAAGTGGTTTTAATACTTGTGTCAGATAAGAAGTTACTTCTTTATAAGATATCGGGTATACAATGAAATCTTTATTCATTTGATTACATTTTATATGAAAATTTATTCCAGAATAAATACATTTTAGGTAATCGCGAGGACCCGTTCGTGTGTCCGGATCCATCTATAAAATATTAAAGTAAATTCCGTGCATTTGAAATGTATAACAATTTGTAATAACTAACAAATATCGTAACAAATAAAAACAGACACATATTGACTGAACAATGATTGACCGGTTAAAGCAATAAACAAGTGCTCCCTCAAGAGTGTTGCTAAACATTTAGAAATTCAGCACAATTACAAAGGATTACATTTGGAGAAATTTAAGGTTAGGAGACTTGCTCAGGGGCCTAAGAGCAGTAACTTGGTGGTAGTAAAACGGGTGACCTGATCTGTAACCCATTACGTTTTAACCCGCTGAGCCACTGACCACCAGTGACTCCACATGAAACTGATTGAGAGAACGTTGGTGGAAAAAGCTGAATACATCAAGGCCAAAGCTGGGTACTTAAAGAATGGAAAATATCATCAATCTGACTTAAATAGTTCGTGCTTACTATGTCAGTTTATACGTCTCCCTTCAAAGTTTGGATGCCAACAGTGTAGAAAAAAATACTGACTGTTGTACTCGACTTAATTGATTTCTTAAGTAAACATACAGTAAATAAAGTTTCTTAACTCTGGTACGATTCGTCTACAGTAAATCATGAGCTGAAAGAAGCTGACGCTGAAATTTTGCTTTAAAACTTCACATGTCTTGGTTGGAAGTCCTGAGACACTCAAAATGCCAAGACGTAAGCACAGCATAGCAGGCTATTGAACTCCACATGGATTACCCTGAACTTTACTCTCAACAAACACCAACCCGATTGGTCATTGGACTGTCACTTGTAAGCCAATGCACGGCCATGTTTAACTTACTCCCGGCTCAGATGTGTTCAGGATGTGTTCTAGCAACGTAGCATTCAAAAGTCTGGACACACCTTCTCGTTGGACGTTTGAAAGGCACACGTGTGAAATACTGTGTTAAACCAAACAATGTCAGCTTCATGTGTAGCCACTTGGATTGGTTGGTCTCCAATGAGTTCCCAGAGCCTTTGGCCATTTTGCCTATAGTCCAACTCGTCCCAAATCATCTCAAGTCAGATGATTGTGGACGTCCATGGCTTCTTTGTTTCTGTGAAATATATCTTCCGAAGGAATGAATTCAAGAATATCCATTGGATGAGTAACGTGTATCCAAACCCTTAACTGGTACTCTTGCTCAATACAACGGTGATGTGTGTACAGCTGTGTGTACAGTTTGGGTATGGGGTACTCACTGCGTGATCGAACGCCACACAGTTGATGACCATAAACTTCTCCAGGTCGTACTTGTATGGGGCGTAGTTTCCGTGCCATGCCACCACATTAAACGGCGAATGGTCCTGTAAAACAAGATGGCATCTAAATGACGAGGAACACACTGAGAATTGACCTAGAAATGTCAGCGGAGAGAAATGTGACCAGAAATTATTCCCTTTGTTAACAAGACCAGATAATGCATCGAGTAAAACTTTTAAAGATGGTTTTTTTCTACCAAGAAGAAAATTGTGAAGTGGTTATATAGTGAAAAAATGTCTTTCTCTTGATTGTTATCAAACAAGAAGCAATTTTATATAAAGCTTTGTTGAAACCGTTGCACTAGGTAGACCTTGAATGGTGGCTGTAAAATCAATATAATTCATTACAGACAAAATTACCTGCAGTCCTGACCCCTATTCTTCCCTCATGCTGTACCCGAATCACAAAGCTCATATTGAGCAACAATTCTCTCCAACGGCTTAAATCACACAACCCAAATGCACGCGAGAGTTTGTACGCTCATACAGGCTCTGACAAAGACATTTTCTTCACACCCCGGGGCACCCTGGACCCTGAGGTTTGCAATCTCGCAGACGTTACAGCTTGCCGGATAACTCTACCAGACTTCATTAAAACGGTGGGGGGGGGGAAACACGGTACGCACAAAACACAAACAGATCGGCCCAGTCGAGCAAATAATAAGTTAATTCGAGCAATTTCAGAGCTCGGCTGGGGATCGGAACGGCAGGACAAGGCGGCGGTCGGATGAGCTCCAACCCTAAGCCGATTCTGTATGGCGTCAACGCTTCCTCTACATATCTGACGATGATCTGATGATGCGTTCCGACGACGATCCCAACCTCGTGATGCGTGAATGCACTCTCGGAGAGTTTTTTTCTAGCAAGTCAATCTAATTACGCACGCAACAGGACACTGCGGAAAGTCATTTCCGAACAAAATATGCTGTAATGAATGCCTAACTCAGGAAGCACTTTCCGGATGAAAAGATTCTCCAAAGTAAAAATACTGAGGGCGCTAAACGTCACTAATTAAACATAATTAAGACCCAAAGATCTGAGCAAACAGGAGCATGCTGATTCTTTATTAAACCATTAACGGCTTTAATGTTTAACAACCAGCAGATGACGGAATAAAACTGAATTGGAAACTTTCCAAGGATTCAAGGCGGTAAGGACAAGGAGGAAACAAGGAAAGAAGAAGGCCCAGTTTGACAATTGGCAGTTGATGGCACACTTACAGACTGAAGTAGCTAATGGTATAGATCCTTCCTCAGGATCAGAGGGCAGAAGATAGAGACAGCGAAACCAAACCTTGAAGATGGTCACATCAATCCCCCCGAAGTAAACCCCATGTGTTGTCTAGTGCAGTATGTATTAATGTATATGTGAGTGTATATACAGTATTAAACGTTTGGACCCACCATCTCAAATCAAATTCAATTTTATTTGTCATTACACATATACAGATGTACAGTACAATGAAATGTTTCTCTTCGCATATCCCAACTTGTCTGGAAGTTGGGGGCTAGAGCGCAGGGTCAGCCAACGTATGGTGCCCATGGAGCAGACCGGGTTAAAGGCCTTGCTCAAGGACCCAGCAGTGTAACGGAGGGAGCCTGGATTTGAACCCCCAACCTTTGGGTTCCCCTACCCACTAGGCTACACTGTCCTTATCTCATTCTACAATCACCTGACCTGAGATGAATGGACTCAACAGTTTCTGTTGACATTGTTGGAGAACCCTTCCAGGTGGTTCTACATGAAGCTGATTGAGAGAACTAATGGCCAACATCAAAACAAAATGGGGTTACTTCTGTAGCCTAGTGGGTAGAGCTTTGGTCGATCAAACTGAAGATTGGGGGTTCAAATGCAGGCTTGAGCACGAGCCGGAACCCTGTCTTTCCAGGGGGGACGATGGCGGACCCTGCGCACTGACCCTGCGCACTGACCCCAACTTCCATACAAGTTGTGATGTGCAAACAAGAAATGTCATTGTACTGTAGATGTGTAATGACAAATCAAATAAAAGCTTTCTATTCCTACTACAAATGTCCATATGCCATCCATCATAGTTTAGAATTACTTAGTATTAATCTACAAGGACAGAAATGTAGAATAATAAAAATAACATTGAATGAGAAAGTGTGTCTAAATGTTTGGTTTTGTACAGCATAATTACACAATGATACGTTTGTATTTTTCATGAAAGGAATGTAATAATAACACCTGTTGACATGAGAAGAGCTTCCCCTGGTACTTATTGATGACCGTATAACCACTGGCCACAGTGCGATCTTCAAACCAAGCCACTGGTGTCAAGAAATCTCGGGGATTAGCCAGCCCATTAGCGCCTGCAATGAAAAATGGCCTCATTTCAACTCGATTGACTAAAAAGACTAAAAATTGATGGAAATCCTTGTGGTCCAGTCTGGGGCCATACCTATGGGTCCAAGGTCTGGCAGCTCAAAGTGAGCACCGTACACTTCGAGGATGTAACCTCTTGTCTCGCCAAACACATCCACACTGAAACGCATCCCATGCTAGAAGAAGTAAAGACGGTTCATTCGCGTTAAGGTTCCATTCAAGTTTCATTTGTTTTATTCTGTGGCAAACAAACCTGAATAACCGAGATCTCGTTGGGCTTCACCAGCATCTTCCCAAACTCTGTGGTGATCAGGACTTCACCTTGCTGCGGCACTGAGATATTCGATAAGCATTTATTACTTAATACAAAACGTAATTAAACTTAGCTTTAATGGTTGGCGGACTTGCTTACTGACCAATGAGGAAGTCTCCGTCTGAGTTCTGGAAGCATCTATAAAGGATCAAATAGTCATTTGCGAAATCCATATTCAACAACATGAGCAATGCTTGAGACGTAGTAGCTACTGACCGGTCAACCATCGAAGTGTTGCATGTGTAAACATGGATGGCCACCCCATGGCGGGATTTCGAATCCCCTGCACCACAGACAGTATGCAGACCCTAAGAAAAATAAGATGCAAGTACTGAGAGGTTTGGAACTTACATATAGCCCCAGTGTTCATGGTGTATTCTGGTCCTGCCCCTGTCTACTACCGTCTTGATCAGAGATCTTTCAATCTTTATATACTTTGATTACACTCCCCTCATGACAGATTTATAAATAGGTTTAAAGACTTATTAATTAGGTTCTGAATATCATTAATAAGCAGCTATAAAGCATTAATAGATGGGACAACTGGACCGTTTATTATTGGGACAGTGGTAGCCTAGTGTGAAGAGGGTACAGAGCTACACAGCCAGTGTTGTGTCCTTGATCGAGATCTGCTCTTTGATTGATCTGCTTCAGGGATCCAAATTCAAAGATTCAAAATCATTACACATATACAGATGTTCAGTACAATGAAATGTTTCTCTTTGCATATCCCAACTTCTCTGGAAGTTGGGGGTCAGAGCGCTATTACAGGGTCAGCCAATGTACGGCGCCCCTGGAGCAGACAGGGTTAAGGGTCTTTCTCAAGGACCCAACAGTGTAGCAGAGCCTGGATTTGACCCCCCAACCTTTGGGTTCCCAGCCCAACGCTCTACCCACTAGGTTACACTGTCCCTAACCATGTGCCATGTGTTACCCGACCATACAACTGCCATACAAGTAGGTAATTTGATTTGAATAGTATTTTATTTTAGTTAAGTTCAATCTTTTGTATTGAAAACTTACGTCTGCAAAATCCACTTTCTTCGTTGAGGACTTGCTAATGGTGAACGGCAACCACCGAAGCTAAACAAAAAAACATAATCAAACATTGAACGGTAATAATATGCAAGTCAGATGAAATCGTTAAACTGTAAACGTCCTGAAACTTAACAATATCATTTTTTAAGATACCTGATTGGGATCGGGCTCCACTTCATTCCAGCTCTCAGTCAGATTTCCACTGCTTATAGGACTGAAGGGTTTATGTCTGACCGACGGAAGAATCCGGTACAGCCAACTAAGACAAAAATAATGTTAATACCATGGCACGATGGCACTTAATGTTGTGGGTTCGAGCCAATGTCAAACACGCAAAACACGCAGTCAAGCAGTTCACTGGAGACACTAAGCTGACCAATGAGTGCATGTGTCTGCCCTATGATAGCCTGGTGCCCCATCCAGGGTGTTTCTGTGTGCCTTGTGTTCACTGCGTCGAATAGTTACGATATGATACGATAGGATTCAGCCCTAGGACCATGATTGGATAAAGTGTTTGTATAAATATCTTGGAAATCATGTATAAAAACTCGAGTCAATTTTGGGGGCAGCTTTCCAAGTAGCTGATGGGAACTCCCAACTAGTCCTAATCCAATGGTTTGGAATCATGGAATTCTGTCTATTCAGTGGTGGTTGGAGATAGGACAGTAACGATACATTCTATTCACGATACAATACAAAAGGATTCACAATACTGGATGTATGATACGATACGATTGATTACAAATCGAAAAGTCAACCAAGTGAATCGATTGATATTGATTCATGCCGAATCGTTACATCCCTAGCGACCCTAACGATCATTTCTCTTAGCTGTCTTGAGCAGACGATCCCAAGTGAAGTCACTAGATTCCGTCATAAGATGTGCCTAGTTACCAGATAGTCCCACGCCATACAAATCATCGCCATCACTCCCAGAACTCCCCAACGTACCTCCTTTTATTGCTCGCCCGTGGGCAGGTGAAGGCAGATCCCGAGAGCTGCTCAGCATACAGGCCGTAGGGACACACTTGCGGAGAATTCTGGGATACAATCAGGTTCACTCAGTACACGTGATGATGATATTGGAAATAGCTGACGAATCCGATGAATACGTGAAAATGTGTTTAATCACCTGGCCTTCGGGTAGCGACCCAGGACATCGAGGATCTTCTGAGACAAACTCGTTGTCAAAGCCACTCAGGTACTGAGAACAAATCGTAACAGTAACCAATGTAACATGTTGGAAGTATAAATAAGTATATAATTAATAAATAATTCATCATATGGACACTCAGTATGGACCGTTAAGAAACATTGTTAGCAGATGCTTGCAATTATGACTGGACATAATTTTTTTTGGATGAATTGCAGATTAAGGTTCTTGCTCAAAGGTCCAATAATGGCAAATAGTGGTGAGGTTTGAGCCGAGAACCTTCTTACAGCTTCTCTTTACACTGAACTACCACTGGCCCATGTATACAGTAAAGAAATATAAATAAACTATTAACAGGACAGACGAACAGAAGAAAGATCAACGACAACATGGATAGACGAAGACATCCAGCGACATATATACGACATTTATTCTTCTATATTTTCTATATTTTTACAGTTTGTTATTTAAAGTGCAGACGTGCCGAGTCATGCCGGATAGGCAGTTGTACCCGGCTGGTTCCAATTACTGGACAAAGTGCATAAAAAAAGATTTACTTTAGAATAAATGGCGTCACTCGCTTTGTATGGTTTAGTATAGCATGATATGTACATTGAGTTTGCATATTTAAAATATAAAGACTTTAAATGCTTTAAATATTATGAGATTGTTTGGTTGCCATTAACAGTGCATTAGGAATAAAGTTATAGACGTTGACAACTAGATCGAAATCTTCACATTACTTTAGTAAGAATTGTATTATTTGTCCATTCTTTTGTTGCTTATGCTAAGTTTTATATTTTAGTAAAATATTAATATAGAATTTAAAAACATTTCCACTAAAGGTTTCATTTAATTCATCAAACGAAGCAACGTAAAGACATTGCTAATGTAAAAAAAAGCTTTAGATTTGATTTAAAACTAAACATGACTCCACAATTTTGCTGCTCCTCCACCGAGTCGAAAGTCCAAACATCTGTTCTGATGCTGCTTTTGATGCAATCTGATTGGTTAACAGGAAACGCCCCTCAACCTCCGATACAGTGCAAACAGCACTCAACACTTTACTAATATAACGCTTATAAAGTTCTCAGCACCTCTTCTTACCTTCAGACCGGCCATTATGAGGGAAGATCTTGCCAGATGTTCCGGGACTGAACTTTATAAAGTAGTTCGAGTTGGTTTTGCAGTCAGCAGCAGCTCCAACGTCAACAGCGGAGGAGGAGGAAGAGGAGGAGGAGGAGGAAGAGGAGGAGGAGGAGGAGGGTTGAGGCCTGCTGAATTTAAGCTTTTCCCAATGTGGGTTTAATTATCTCCAGCATGACGTGAGCAGATGTTTCAGCCACAGTATAGCGAGGGGAGGAGAAGCAACAAGCAAACAAACATCTGCAGCCAAAATCAACTCTGATGAAACCTTTAGATGAGAAGATCAACCAGACTACTGTCATGCACATTATATATATATGAGCGAATGGGTGTGTGAGTGTGTAAATGAGAGAATAAATGGGTGAGTGACTAAGTGAGTGTGTGGGTGAGTGAGTGAGTGAGTGAGTGGGTGAGTGAGTGTGTAAGTTGGTGGTTGAGTGAGTGTGTGAGTGAGTATGTGAGTGAGTGAGTGTGTGGGTGAGTGAGTGTGTGAGTGTGTGGGTGAGTGAGTGTGTGAGTGAGTGTGTGGGTGAGTGAGTGAGTGAGTGAGTGAATGTGTGGGTGAGTGAGTGTGTAAGTGAGAGAGTAAATGGGTGAGTGAGTGTGTGTGTGAGTGAGTGAATAGGTGAGTAAGTGTGTAAGTGAGTAAGTGAGTGGGTAAGTGAGTGTGTGGGTGAGTGAGTGGGTAAGTGAGTGAGTGTGTGGGTGAGTGAGTGGGTAAGTGAGTGAGTGTGTGGGTGAGTGAGTGGGTAAGTGAGTGTGTGGGTGAGTGAGTGAGTGTGTAAGTGGGTATGTGGGTGAGTGAGTGTGTAAGTGGGTGTGTGGGTGAGTGAGTGTGTAAATGGGTGTGTGGGTGAGTGGGTGAGTGTGTGGGTGAGTGAGTGAGTGAGTGAGTGTGTGTGTATGTGGGTGAGTGAGTGTGTGAGTGAGTGAGTGTGTGGGTGAGTGGGTGTGTGGGTGAGTGGGTGAGTGAGTGAGTGTGTGCGTGAGTGAGTGAGTGAGTGAGTGAGTAAGTGTAGATAGATAGAACTTTATTGATCCCTTTGGGTGGTTCCCTCAGGGAAATTGAGGAATGTAATGTAGGAAATTGAGTGTGTAAGTGAGTGTGTGGGTGAGTGAGTGAGTGTGTAAGTGAGTGTGTGGGTGAGTGAGTGAGTGTGTAAGTGAGTGTGTGGGTGAGTGAGTGAGTGTGT
>JAOTRQ010000015.1:195141-207186 GCA_028565875.1 Hoplisoma paleatum | reverse complement strand
GTTGTCGTCAGGAAGGGCATCCGGACGGAAAACTCTGCTCCAAACATTAACGTCCGACTCCAGGAACTGGGAAAACGGACGATAAATGAATAGATAGAGAGAGATTATTTCTACACTTCTCATCAAGCCTTTATAATCCTTTCCGCACCAAATTTAGTCAGAGCAAGTTATCATTTATTTTAGCTAGATGTGGGGTACATAAGTGGCGCATCTATGTTCCGAATGGAAGGTCGTGTAGGTGTCTACAGAGGTTGTGGTTCCCCAAAACATGTGGGATCTGTTTCAATCAGGAATCTCCTTTAACCGGAAACATACTGCATGCTGAGATTCGAACCAAACCTGGTGTTAGGACGGGCAGGAGTGCCGCTGGTTTTATGGCTGTGCTACGCAATCACTCACATCAAATTTTTCATTTCTTTACGTATGTAGAATAATATATGAGATAAATGTTTCTATTGCTATTATAGATTGTGTTCATGGGTAACGATGAACCTCACGTTGTCCTTACATCATTCTTATCCCAATTAATGTCGATTCAGTACTTTACCCATGAGTCTATGGTTTAAATTACATTTTTGAACAGTTTGTTTGGGATACACTCTCGGTTCTATTGGTTATATGTAAAGCTAGTGCGATACTCCTTCATTCCACTAGATGTCAGTAAAACTTCTAAAACATTTGCTGTTTGTGTTTAATACGAATATCATCAGTTATAATCGATAAATCGTTTGTTGGTACAATTAACGAAACGTTTGTCTCTCTTTTGTTTAATATCACCAATAATTACTTAGTTAATCAATGGAAATATCTAGTAACTAGATGTTATTTATCTATAGTGGAAACGTTTCGGAACTCACGAACATTTATATCCTTCAAAATGTTATTTTCAGATTTCTTAAGTAACAAAAAAGCACATATTTGGTACATATATATTTGGCTACTTTGGTAAACTGACAACATTTTGTCGACAAAACCTTTGTAATACACACAAGCTAGATGGTAAAACTTTTGTTTACATTCCACCATTTTAGAACAAAACCCCAGATTGATGCTAATTTAATCCATAAAAGTTTTTTTTGTAATACTGTGAGATAAGAGACTGTTAATCAGTTGCTTATCTAGAGTTATCTAGGTGATTACTAATCTACCGTACATGGTATTGTGAAAAGATTCAGCGAATCAATCAATTGTGTGTCACTTAAAGTTAAGTGGCCTGCCTGCAGTCCAGAGTTGTGTCTCAAATCAGGACTCGCACTTGATTGGTAAGTGTAAGTGCGCTTAGTTTTAGTGTTAGTGCACACTAAGTACTAGCACTTATGTCTTGTATTGTGCACACGCTCATGTGTGTGTGTGTGTGTGTGTGTGTGTGTGTGTGTCAACGGACAAAGCCCAACAAATGATTAAGCTTTCTCTATTCTCTATCTTTCTGCTTTTGCTTTTGTTTACCACCCCCTCCCCCTACTGATAAATAATTCCATCACCCTACTTATACGTAGTTGCCTCTTCTTCTGATTCAGCGATTGCAGGTATGAGCCGGTTAAAGATCCCGCCCCTCGTGTTACCCAGACAAAATGGCATCCATTTAGTGCACGTAGTATCACATCGTTTCACCGTTTTGGGTGCACCGTTCAGGTACTTTCAGTGCAATGAGATTTCTTGTACGTCTCAGATGCACTAAAACATCGGACCTACACTTTAATCTGACCGTAATCCTTAACCGCTCGGTCGCTTTTGATAAAAGCATCTCCAAAATGTTTAAAAGAAAATGTAAAAGTAAACGGTATTTGGAGTCACTTTGATGGATCATGATGGATCTATGTGATATAATGACGACGTTTATTAGATTTTTTTTCAATGTTATGGCCGATCAGTGTTCGTATTCACTACATGCACTCGGGTCTTTATTCAGGGTGAAGAAAAACACCTTTTTTTTTCTTCCTGAAGAAAATGTGTTGATTAGTGGTTGTATGTGAATACTCGGTAAATGGCATTTGCTTCATTGTGTGGTTTTCAGCAATTTACATAAAACTCAGACAAGGTCAAATAGCAGCTAAGTCCCTAATTTACTCTAATCAGCTTTCATTTGCATGAGCATATCTGCGCGCGATATTGACGCTAAGTGAATAAGCGGACTTGTTCCAATTCGAGGGGAGAGCACGTTGATAAGCTTTTTGATAACGCTCGCCCCGAAGGAGCATCATTTGCATGCATTACTCTGATTAACTTAATAAAGGACTGCGCGTCTCCACCGCGCGCTTCTTTTCCCGCGCGCTCATCAATAAAGACCTCGTGCCATCTCACAAACGCGGACCCTCCTCTGCTCGCGCTGACCCCCGACACGAGATGAGGGGGGGGTGGCTGGGTGTTTGAGACGGGGAGACGGCGAGGAAAAGCACTCGTGCATATGTGCGAGCGGCGAGAACCGTAATGAGCGGCGGAACGTGTGACCCGCTGACCCGTCCGAGCCGGAGAGAGAAGTCCATTCGGCGCCTCACTCTGGCCGAGTCGATACGCGCGCTCACCCTAATCTGCACAGAGCGCATCTAACAATGTTGTGTGGCGTGAAATGATGCGTGAAATGCAATCTGTTGGTACTTCCAGCGGAGGACCAACGGCGGCGATTCTGCACGTCTGAACATAAAGTAGAACTCCTGGTGGAAGAAATAGAACAGAATATCATTTGTTGCTTCTTTGACGGCCAATTTATGGAAAATAATCACTAATCATTTTGCTTTATGTGTGCCCTGCGTGTGCCCTGCGTGTGCCCTGCGTTTGGATGTATCAGAGGATGTGACCTGCCAAAGGTCCGCCATAACATTTAGGTCAGGTGACCACCAAGCCCTCAGATAGCAAGCATACGTTGGGCCCAACAATGGCTCAAAGACAGTCATGACATTGGCATGGCGTTGGCATTGTGTCCGCCAGACGTTGGGTATCATAATGTTTGACAATGGGAAGTGATGGAATGGATGGGCCTTGCTCAAGGGTCCAACAGCGGCAACCTAGCAGTCATGCATCCTTAGGTAGGCATCTTTTTAGGCATTACTAGTCCACTACTCTGACCACTAGACTTAATTGTTTAGATTATATTTACAGCGGATTGTGATCCGTTATTAATTGCCCATGTTGTGCTCCCATGACTTCCCCTATTTATCCGGGCTTGTTACCACCACTGCACCAATTCGATGTAACTAACTAACTAACTAACCGGTTGTTAACATGTTTTAGACCGTGTGAAGAAAGCAGTAGTAGCTCAGCAGGTGAGGTACAGTACTGGTGATCAGAAGGTTGCCAAGTCAAACCCGACAACCCTCGAATAATTTCTGACACTTATTGGTAGTATTGGACTACTTTTGCAATACTGGGAGCTTAGGTATAGCGGACTAGTGATAAAAGGGTTGCCAGGTCAATCCCCGCCACCATTTAGTTGGCCCTGGAGCAACGTCTATAACACCTGACAGAGAAAATGCTGCACTGTACTGGTTTTGTAATTAAAAATGGTGAAAGAGATGAGCTTGAAAAGGCGAGATGTGTAAATAAACAAGCCTCACTGGAGTCTGGCTGTGCAGGCCCATTTGTCTTCGAGGAACGGGTTTAATCTTGGGTTTAAATGTTCGAGTCATCCTCTTTTTTTCAATAAATTCAAATTATCGAGTCAGTTGAGCGAAATTAGAGAGCTTTTGTTTCTATTAGAGCGTATTGACGTTGAAAATTACGGATGATCACTCCCGCTCGGGTTCGCTATTGTTGTCGCGATCATCGCCTGTCATTCTAAACTTGGGCTAACAAAGTCATTAAATTGACTCCCTCGCACCCTCATTATGCCGAGTGTTAATAACCGCTAATTAACTTTGCTCATGCTCTCGTCTCTCTCTCTCTCTCTTTCTGGTTTTTTTTGTTTTGTTTGCCTTTCCAGGCAGAGCAGCATCCAATTAAGTCGCAGGCAAGTGAAACGAACTGTCAGCGGCGTGCCTGCCCGAATCCTCCACCCAACATCATGAAGACACGATGCGGTCGGTCAGACCATCGGAAAATCCCTAAATGAAGCGGTTAATAACCACCCAACATTATGTCGGCCATTATATTCCCTTCATTTATCCTCATCCATGTGGAAATCGCACCACTAATACGCATCATGAGTTTTAAACGGATCAACTTTATTTCAACGCTTCAATAGTCCATTCGACAGGATTATAATACATGGAGATATTTTAATATGCAACACCAATACACAATGGAAAACGAGTCTTTTGTCTACTTTGTGTAGGGGATTCAGCCGTGGGTGGATATAATAGCCGTCTATGTACAGCTAATCAGCCATAAATGATCAAGTATCCGGGATACCACAGATTTAAGCACTTGATTAGTGACGTCACGGTTTTGTTTTTGGTCGAAGTTTGGTTCAAGGTTCTTCTTTCAGTAGTAGTTTTATGATCACCGTGTTCCTGTGAATACTTTGATATTTTGTTTTTGGGGTTCTCATTCACACAATTGGATTTACAGTTTTAAGTTTATGCAGTCTCAATAGCTACGATTCGACCTTTCCAACAACAACAAAGAAAGCAAATCACGTCTATTTTGGGTGACTGGGGTCTCAAAAAAGTCACTCAAGAGGTCCAGAATTTACGGCATTTATAACGTTTACAGATTCTGCTAGTTAACAAACCCGATGAAAAACAAACGCAATGCTAAATTAATTCTCTTCACACAGGGTGTCGTGTCCAAAGCAACCAGCAGAGGGCGCCGCATGTAAACGTCACCGCTTAACATCTTTCCTCCGGCGATCTAGTTCACACACTTCACTTCTGACCCTAAACAGGTCCTAATACCGACTTGATTGGCTCGTTTGGATTCGGATTTTATGTTTGACGATCCCTGAACAAACAGACCGAGCTGCTTAGACTTCACACAGGACAGAATGAAGAATAAAAGTCCGACTTGTTTGAACAAAATGCATCTTTAAAAGAACCTTTAAGGGCTTTAAAGAGTCCAGGAGGGTAGCAGTGATTCTACAGCCGGTCCAGCACAGATGTGTTAATAATTCACACAGATGTGGTACAATATAATAACATTATAACCCTTTATTATTATTATATTATACGTACTGCACCATGACAGTATTTACACTATCAAATATACATGTTTTTATTTTGTTTGCACATTATTTACAGACAACAATCACCTTTTCTTATATGTTGTGAATTTATAGTTGTTTATTATTATTATTATTATTATTATTATTATTATTATTATTATTATTATTATTATTATTATTATTAAAAATCAGATCAGATCAAAACGACCGAATCTGGTTTGTGTATTTAATTCTGAAATGAAAAAAATATGCATTTAGTTTTATTATTATTATTATTATCTGGCACTATAATAACTGCTAAAAAATTATGTATCATTAAAAAAACAGTATTAATACTTATTGTTGTAACTGGTACTACAGTATAATAACTGCAATATAATAAATAAATTGTGTATGATAATAAATAATAAAATAATATATTGTGAATGTATAATACACAATATAATAAATTGTGTATTAAAAAATGTGCATGATAAATACATAATATTTGTTATTATTATTATTGTTGTTATTATTATTATTACTATTATTATTATTATTATTATTATATATCTTACCTTTTGTGTTTAGTTTGATTTAACCGGATTAATTTAAGCTGTTAAATTAATGATATAAATATTTTTATTTCGATTAAAATCAGTGTATCATTCGATGTTAAATCTCTTTTATACAGATGTTTTGTGTCGCCTTCCATTTATTCTCATTCTATTTCAGAGCATGTTCCCCCCCTGACAGTAACACAATAACACAAAGCACTGACCCCCCACCTTTAACATCTGTAAACCTTAAATAAAATCACGCAGTGCTTAGCTGGTCCTGTCGGTACTTCAGAGACCCTGTCAGTCATTTTAGCTGAAGCTGGAAGATTTGAAAGATTAACGAGCAATCAGATCCGCCACCTCAGTGAGGTGTGTGTTGTTCCCTTTGTTCATGTGTGCAAACATGACTGACAGCAAGGACGTGGAGAGACTGTTAAAGGGGCAAGTGTACAATTAAAACAGGGCATCGACTGCACAAGCATCGTTGCAGGGGGTTTAAAGAGTAAATCTTCACAAGAGATTTATACTGGGACTTTTAGTTAGATTATTATTATTATTATTATTAATGTGTTATTGTTTTATTGTTTATTATTATTGGTTGTTGTTGCTGTGACAATGGTGGTGGTTTTATTGTTGGTGTTGTCGTTTTGTATTATTATTATTATTAGTTATTGTTTGAATGCATATTGTTTTTGTCCTACAGATTGTGGATGTTTTATTGCTAATGTTGTTAATTTTATTGTTTATTTTTATTCTATGTTTGCTGTTGTTTTTAATTTTATTATTATTATTATCAAAAGCTTGCTGGTACAATGGTACAAGTCCTTTTACTACAATGTTGGCACTGTTGGACCCTTAAGCAAGTCCCTGAACCCCAAACTGCTATGACAGGTTGTTATTATTATTATTGTTGTTGTTGTTGTTGTTGTTGTTGTTGTTGTTGTTGTTGTAAATAAATATGATGATGGCTCCATCCCCTCACATGCCTTTCTGGATTCAGCATTTACAATTCTGGATGTTGTTGTTGATCATTTTATTTTAAGTCTTTATAGGGTAAGAGTTGTTGTTTGTTTGTTTTGTGTTGTTTATTTGGCTGTTTGTTGTTTTGTTTGTTTTTGTTCGTTTGGTTGGTTGGTTGTGGTTTTAGCGAGTGTCTAGAGATGAATAAACTCGCACATGTTTTTAATCTTTTCAATAAATAAATGTAAATAAATTAAATGAAGTTTGACTGCAAAACAATTGACAGAGTTTATAACGCCTAATAACGCCTACAGTGAAACTACATGGCCAAGAAAGACGCTCTTTAGGCCTCGTGGAGAGACGGTCAGAGACGGTCGGTGCTTTCACATCATTGCATAGTTGCTTGATGTTGGAGGCATGAATACAAACGAACCCTATTTATATGGGCCGAGTTTTACAATCAATCATAATTATCTGTCAGTGAAGAGGCTAATGACAAGTTTTAAGTCTGAGGGTGAAAAACATTTACACGACCACCTGTTCTCGTGGGTATTTCAGTCACAGAAGAGATTCCAGAGACCCTTCAGATTCCACGACTGAGGATGGAGCACCGTGGGTCCGAGGGGATTAAAACACAAACACAAACACACACACACACACACACACACACACACGCAGAATGTTGGGGTGGGGGTTGGGGGGGTTGTGAGAGAATTATCCATTTGGGCTTGTTGTGAAAATATGACACGCGGTCGCATCGGTTTAAACGCCGGAGCGCGCAGAGTGACGGGCACGCGCACCGACGCCCGGCGCTAAATAACCCGTGAACAGCGAACGTGTGGAAAATTGCGCCTTTTTTTCCCGCTCAAACGTGTGTGCGCGCGTAATTAGTGCATTTAAACAAAGCGCGGATATCCTGCTGGCGGTAATAGTCCCTGACATTTCTTTTCTTGGGTTAATAACACAGTGCGTATAAATGAATCAGATTGTGGCCCCAAATTACATAGCGACTTTAAATACGGGTCTGAATCGCGAGCCTGTTTGGGACCAAAAAGGGGGGAAGGTGGGGAGAAGGGGGGTAAGAAA
Source organism: Hoplisoma paleatum (assembly GCA_028565875.1). Taxonomy (NCBI): domain Eukaryota; kingdom Metazoa; phylum Chordata; class Actinopteri; order Siluriformes; family Callichthyidae; genus Hoplisoma; species Hoplisoma paleatum. Next base: position 199,506 of record JAOTRQ010000015.1, on the reverse strand, counting down.
AGTTTTATATTGTTATTATTGTCATTAGTGTGTTGATCTCTTTTACAGATGGTCTGGGAGTGTATTGTGTGTATTTGTGGCGCGCAAATGCGCCTGCCGGCATGTCGCTGGATATTAATTACAATAGCTGGTGGATAATTGTAAATGAAAGATCGACAACCTGCTGTTGTTTTCTACTGGGGGAAGAAAAAAAAAAGCCTGCAACATTTACACCGATTCGTTTAGCGCCGATCCGAACGGGCACCTAATAATCACCTGTTTGCGTCAAATTAAGGTCATTCAGTATTGTCAGTGTGTGTGCGCGCGCGTGCGTGTGTGTGTATATGTGTGTGCACTCCTAACAGTCAGTTATCCACATCCACACCGACACAAGGGAGTAAAATTGCGCCCTGTTGAAGTTTGGGGATTGGATTCTGTAAACGATCCTTCCATGATGGGGGTCATGCCATCCGCAGCAGGTTAAATAGACTCCCTAATCTACCTCTTCAGACCTCTGAGTCCAGTTACCTGCTGCCCATTATCCGCACCTTCGGCCAGCTCGAGCTCAGATCTGATTACTCCAGCCATCACGGAGAGAACAGTCAATTAGGGCGTTGGAGGGGTGAGGGTGGGTGAGGGTGGGTGAGGGTGGGTGAGGGGTGAGGGGGGGGGATCTAAGTACACTGTCAGGGCTCAAATCAGAAATGACTTGCCATATGAGACGTTTATTCTCAATCGAACTTGCACGAAAATATGCACACAAATATAATACACAAATAAAATAAACAAACAGGTTTTAAAAATTGGTTTGATAATGCATAATTTAAAATAATATATATATATATATATATAAATGCATAATATAAAATAATATATATATATATATATACACACACACACACACACACATATGTATATATAAATATGTATTTAATTTATTATCCTAGAAACACGAGTGTGATGATCTGGGTTCTATTTTTGCTTTAGGTCACTGTCTGGAAGGAATGTTGAATGTTATCCGGGTGTCCGGGTTTCTTTCCATCGGGTGCTTCGGTTGACGAGAGGCGTCTGACGCCCCGCAACCTTGACCAGGTGATCGGTGATCCGTGTTTGGGGGGGGGGGGGTCTTAAATTGGGTAACATATAATAAATAAACAATAACTATTATTATTATTGTTGTTATTGTTGCTGCTGTTATTATTGTTGTTAGTTGTTGAAAGTTATATTGTTTATATTTCTTTATTTGTATTCCTAATCATACATTTAAAATGTCATAATAATAATAGACAAACAAGACAAACAATAGAAGTAAGAATAACAACAGAAATAAATAATAACGATGTTCCTTGTTGTTATTGTTTTATATTAATTGAATTCTTTATTCAAACATCTACCTTATTTATTTTTATTCCCAATATTAAAATAATTTGTGCAAGTTACACCCATGCTAACAATAACACAATAATGTTTTTTTTCTCTCTCTCTCTGTTATTAGGCTTATTATTTGTTATAATAAAGAAAACAAAGGTTTAATGGCACCAGGTTTAAAGTCTTTATTTATAGCCCCTGTTGTTATTTTCTTTCCTGATTTGAATCTATACTTGGTAGCTGTTGAGTGCATCGCTTTAGAGGTTTAATCTGTGTAAAGTGTTGGTCCCTGGGGCCGAATGAACTGTAATGGGGAAACTAAAGACCCCCCCCCCATACACACACACACACACACACACACGGGAACCAATCAGGTTGTGGCTCGACGTCAGTGCGGCAGAATGGAGTGCGGAGCTCCGAGCTGCGCACTTTATCATTACCGACACGGACAGACACATTCACACACGCACTAACCCGCTCACACACTCACGTACACACACACACACACACACACGGGTTCCAGACGCAGCCAGCCAAGCCAGCAGCAGTCCGCTGTTCAGTCGAAAGAAAGAAAGACAGAAGGACAAAACTTCGGCCGGCCGAACCCAGACTGTAAAATGAGCAGTCAGTTCGAAGACGAGCTCCACGACAGGAGCGAGTGCAAGAGCAAATCTCCCAGCGTGCTCTCCTCCTACTGTATCGAGAGTATCCTGGGCAGGAGGAGTCCGTGTAAAGTCCGACTCCTGGGCACACAAAGTTTGCCAGTCTGCCGGACTGACCACAAAAAGCCTTCAGAAGGTAAGATCTGCTACTCCAACACGTTTTCTTTGTGGACTTCATTGGGAAACGAACGTCACCACCCAGTACTGGTTTGGTCTGGGTCAGTCTTAAACAATCCATCTAAGTCTGGTCACTTCATGGACCAAGAGTTTGGGTTTGGGGAAAATAAACACCTGTCATACATTTTGGTTAAAGGAGGTTGAAACTTAAACCCAAATTTAGACAAAGTTGCCACTAGTTAACTTGTTAGAAATCTTTTGACAAAACGTCAGCACGTCAATACTACTGTGGTTACTCGACCAGCTTAACCAGCCATTAACCAGCCATTAACCAGCCATTAACCTGTTAATTCATCCAGGCAGGATATTTTTACGCAGCATCACTCAGAACCTTCAACACCTTCATTTCCCAGAGTGCGAAGCTCGAATCAAGGTCGAAACGAGACAGAATGAGGTTTTAATAGCACATGGTGACACCAGACCCCCAACAGTTCCAACTCCAGGTATTTTTAATACCTAATAAATACCTCATAAATATATAAAAGCTCATTATCAAAAGCTAATGCATAAATGCGCCAAAATAGATGTCGGGTGAATTCTATTTCTATTCATATGTCTATTATATTAACTTACTACTGATTTAGTGATGGTGCGTTAAAGAGACATTTATATAAATTATAAATATATTTATTTTTATATATGATGGTTAATTGTCCAAAAATATTAGTTGAAATTTGTACAGAATGCAGCTGGTTGGTCGTTTCTGTACATACATATTTTTAAATATCATTGCCCGTATTGTTCATGCAACAGCAAATGCAACAAGGATGGTGGCTGAATAAAATATCAGATATAATATTTATTTATATTTTATTTATAAGCCCCCCCCCCAAAAAAAAAAAAAAAATACATACAACCTGTTCTGGTGCAGAGTTTAATATCAAATAGGGTTTAATATTAAAGACAGATGATCATCCAATCATTCATTATTTGGTTTATTATTTCTGACACACACTGGGACACTGAACGAATACACCAAGCACCTAAATGGGTTGGTCGGGATTTTTTTTATTTCCAGTATCTCCAATTAACTTGACTGTACTGTTATGTCTTTGGACGGTGGGAATCGAACCTTGGTGTTCTAGCTGTGCGCAAACTCCCAGATTATTATTATTATTATTGGTTTAATTAAATTGGTTGGATTTTAATCTCTCATTTTCTGTCCCAGTGTCCACTAAAGAGAATTCCTTCGACTCGGACCTGCACCTGCCGCCCAAACTGCGGCGCCTCTACGGGCCCGGTGGGAAATATCTGGACACCGGGAGAGTTTTCCACGAGCAGGAAAAGTTAGACATGAGCTGCGAGGGCCTGAAGATCAGTCAGGCTCCACAGGTCAGCATCAGCCGGAGCAAATCTTACCGGGAGACCGCGAGCCGCAGTCCGGAGGGTCAGACCCAGGAGATAACCGAGCACCGTGCACTCAAATTCGAAGAGGAGTCGGTAAAGGAAGAGGAAGAGGAGGAGGCGTGTGGGGAGCACCGACTCTCCCCGAAAGACGAGCAGAGTCCACGCAACGACGGCGACGGGAAGGACGGGGAGGACAGCGTGTGTCTGTCGGCCGGGAGCGACACGGAGGAGGGGATGCTGAAGCGCAAACAGCGCCGGTACAGGACCACCTTCACCAGCTACCAGCTCGAGGAACTGGAGAGAGCCTTCCAGAAAACACACTACCCAGACGTCTTTACCAGGTAACCAACACTAACCAGATTAACCTGACTACCACCATTAAAAAAAGATGATTATTATTATTAATTTCACGTTAATAAAACAATATATATTTTTACTAATAATAAAAACAGTAGCAGTAACAACATTACTAATAATAAACTATAATATTTATGTGGAGTATCACCAGGCTTGTGCTAACCACATTTACAATTTAGTTTTGTTTATCTAATATATCTAAATATTATTCAATTATTAAATATTTTAGATATTTTATATATTGTTATTTTACATAATTATAATTATATACGTGATTCTGCTTTGGCCTGTTCTTCCAGTTCACACCACACACACACACACACACACACACACACACACACGCGCGCACGCACACACACACACACACTACTTGTCAATATAAAATGTAATGAAATACCATCCAATAATTATATATATATATATATACACACACACTATATATATATATATTTATATACATATTACTATATATTAT
>JAOTRQ010000015.1:173921-185667 GCA_028565875.1 Hoplisoma paleatum | reverse complement strand
TTTATTCTCTCAATTTTTATATATTTTTTTCTGAATCCCTCTCAAAATTAAGGGTGCGGCTTAGATTTGGGTGCGGCGTATACTCGGGCCAATACAGTGTATATTTTTTTTAATTGTAATTGATAAATGAGGGAATATTGTGCCAGGAAACACAGATTTTGAGGAGAGGATTAAGCAGGTGCTTGTAATTACCCGAGCAGGGAGAGTGGAACGCACCGCGGCTTTAATTCAGCTTAACAAGCGTGAACAGCAAAACCACTCACAATTCTATTAGTCACAATTTATTTCGTTTTATTTTCATCAACCGCTTCATTTTCATTGGCCCGGTTGCCAGGTAAGGACACCCGGGACCAGGCTACCAATCGATTCCAGAACTTTGGCTTCCTCGAGAAATATCCAGTCCTGTCTGCGTCGGTGCCCGATGGGCTGCTAGCACAGCTGAGACTCAAACTGCGGCCCAAATCGCACAATTGTACACTCGTTCTGGTACTGAAAGTACCCGGATGTGGACATAAAAACGCCCCCAAAATGTACAGAGTGAAACGATTTACACTACGGTGACTAAACCGATGCAGAACCGTCTCGGAAGGGGCAGGACGTTCGACCGGGTCCCCTGAAGTGTTTGGGTTCCATTTGGGACATACAAGTGTGCACTACCTACCCCTTTCTATAGGGTTGGAGTTTTGATATAACATCTGGAGAAGCCAGCTGTGGCGTACAGCGTGTGTTTAACCACCGCGGCACCTGAACGGCTATCGGGTCTCATTCTCAACACTTTCTTCTTGCTTAACATAGAGCCGAGTCTCCTGTTGTATATCAGCACGGATATACAGTCAGACCTCAGTACTCAGTAAAGCTCCAGCGGACCGACGGCTTTAAGTCCAGCTGTACATCACGACCATCACGGCGGTGAGCTCTTCCGCTCCGGTGCACACGGACCGCCGTTGCCACCTCCACTAAGCCTCCTGTACCCCGTTCGATTGCTTTGTGCAGCAGAGGCACAGCTGTAAGCGGAAAGCGGCAAATCTGAAGTTCATCCCTCTGATAAGAAGTGTTAGTGAAGGTCGGGGAGGAGACGCGAGCCCGGCGACGGGTGGGTAGTGCGGAATGTCCGAACATCTCATATAACAGTAAACGTGATTTTAATTGATAATTTAATAAATAAATGTATTCATTTAAAATATATAATCATTTAAAGACCCGAAAGTCATTTCGGGATCAGTGGTTTAGAACCACCGAGGCACCGGAGTGAGAAAAAGGGGGGGGGGGGGGGGGGGGGGGGGGAGTTGGAGGTAAGAAGGTAGAGACGATGAGGGAAAGGAATATGCTGGCGAGTACCTACCGAGGCAAAGAGAGAGAAAGAGCGATGGTGGGGGAGGCGGCGGCTCTGGGGGTTCGACGGGATAATGAGGGAAGGGGAACGGCTGGCTGGTGACGGCGCCGAGCCGAGCTAGTCCAAGAGAGTGTATCAGCTTCCGTGTGCGCTAACTAGGTGTAAATACAATAACAAGCATGTAATTAAGTGAGCATGATGAAGTTAATGGAGATCATACATTCCATTTGGGCTGCTTATGAATATTCTATTAGATGTTATCAGGCAGCTGGAATAGCTGTTAATTTAATCATCACCGCGAGCAGGGAAAAGTTCTTTGTGCGAGTGTAATTGCACAGAATGAATAATTGATTTGACAATCGCGCCCGCGGATTCGCGGCGGCTCCGGGGGGTGGGAGAAAGAGTGAGCGAAACAGAACGAGAGAGAGAGAAAGCGAATAGAAGGCTGGCAGAGTGCAGAGGAGGAGAAGGTGGAGGGTGGGTGGGTGCTGGTGGCGGCGGCGGCGGCGGAGCGAGGCCGAGAGCTCGTCGGCCCGGAAAGGTTGCGCAGGAGATAGCCTGCAAATTGAGCATTAGCTGCACACTGATAAAGGACAATTTTTATTTTATCAATGCGGCGAAATTACATTACGCGCCGAGCGTAATCACACTGCCCACACTTAAGAGTCGGGGGGGAGGGGGAGGGGGCGGAGATATTAATAATTTAAAAAATTGTTGTTGTTTTTTAAAAAGAAAGAACACAACGAGTGACACGACCGATGAAAAGGATGACGAGAAGAAAAAAAAAATCACCAAAGGAAGGGAATGGGAGTAGAACACAATTTGGGAGTCACCGATATGAGGATGCGCGATGATGCTTTATGACGGAGCGACTCCAGCAGGGGGCGAGATTGCCTCCATGTTTACTTCGCTTTCGGCAATCAGCCTCGAGAGCGCCGGTCCAAGTGTAGAACAGAACTGGCGTCTGAAACGTCTGGCGGTCTAGACCAAAGGGGTCGGAACTGGAACCCGATCATGGGCCAATAAGGATCTGTGACTTACCCAGAATTCTCCCCTTTAGTTAGTGGTTAAGAGATCAGAATGATGAAGGTTCGAGCCCCCCTACCTTCTCCTTGTGGTCACTGTTGGTCTCCGTTAACCCACAATTGCTCACAATGTTTCGTTGGATAAGAGGATCTGCTGAATGTTCAAATGTATCGAGGTTAAAGGTAAAACCGGCAACACGTGCTCAGCACCACTTTCTTCAGCTCCTTCAAGACTGTTGGGAGAATCGTTCCGGGCGGCTCCTCCTGAATCGGATCGACAAGTGACCGCTTGTAGATGGCAGAATGCGTCGCGGCTTGGATGTCGTCGGTGTTCAGCAACTGGGACAGCGCCACCTGTGGCAGGGAGTTGCGCTGCACCAAGTAGACTTCTGAACCCGCTTTGGAAGACCATGCCCGTTAACGCAGCTCTGACATCCAAAGACTGAAGCAGGATCTCCTCAGTCACCTCTGGCCTCCATCCGGCCCTCGAACCAACCAACCCCTCCCCACCCCCTCCCTCTCTTCTCCCCCTGCCTCAGTTTGGCGGTTCTCCAAAGCGGCGCGACCGTCAGAAAGGCACAGAGATTGGTTTTTCTATTGTGCCGTGGAGCTGGCATAATGCCCACTTTAAAAGCAATTCCTCGCTCATCAGAGACAGACAGAAAATCTGCGGCGACACGACACTAAACGTCCTGCACTTGTGTGTGTGTGTGTGTGTGTGAGAATTCAGTCAAATTACGGTTGTGCATGTATGTGTGTGTGTGTGTGTGTTTGTGTATCTCAGTTGAAAACTAGGCCAGATAAAGTTTGTGGGACTACACTTTATTCCTCGTACCCTCGGCCCGGTCGCTGACCTCGAGCTTTCTCCTCATTGTGTACCGTCGGTTGGAGTAAATGGGATTGGAGTAAAGGATACATCATCGCTCCACTACTCTTTGTATTTTCCCCTCTGTATTTTAACCCCCCCCCCTCCCAACCCCCAGCCCCCACCTCCCCGTGTCGGAGAATGGACCGAAATGACGAGTCCAGAAAAGGGAATGGTGGCGAGGCGAGACGAGAGACGGGTCGAAGTTGAAACGATTGCTGTGGTGATTCGGGGACAGACTGACCGGAGATCACATCTCACACAAACGCTCATTTGTTAAGGGCCTTGCTTGAGGGCCCGAACCAGGGGTAATAACCACGAGTCCGGTACAGACTCATTTTGGGTTACAGAAGGAATGAATTATTAAGTATTACTATGCAAACGAAAAGTGATGTCATAAAACATGCAATCCTTATTCACACGCCGATTTCATGGGCAACATTTCTGCAAGACGCTGGACACAAGCATGGCCAAAAGCGCCAAGTCTGGACTCCCACCTGGGGACTAAATCGGGACACTGGCCCGGTAAAGACAGTGGTAGCGATCCATCCCTGTAATTTGTCCCTCGGAGGCAGACGTGTAATCCGTAATACAGTAATGTGTGGGATCCAGGTGAAGCTCTAAGCGCCGGAGAACGATAGTGCGGCGCATCATTATGGCACCCGGTCATCGTCATGAGAATGAGAAATGTCCTCAACTGGTCCGAAGACTAGTCTTGAACTAGACTGGATTCTTGATTCCTAGAATTGACAGTCTACAGCCAAGAGGGCGTAACGGCGACGGCGTATTCAAAACAAATATCCAAACGAGTAAACGAGCACCAATTTAGTTCAATTCCTGCGTATCTTACGTGTGTGTATCACATGACTACATCCAAGCGCCATGGAGATCCCACGATGCAAACAAACCACACGCAACCGCCGCGGTCTGGGCGCTATTCTAACCGCCCATCGAATCTCAACCTGGTGGAGGTTTGAAAAACGAAACGAATAAATAAAAAGAAAGGAGAGCGCTATAGAGAGAGAGAGAGAGAAGAAAATAATAATAAATAAATAAACGACTCGTGGTGAAATTAGAGGCCAAGCTAACAGGTCAGAACTGGAAGATTGGCTACAATCACCCTGAGCATCAACCGTATGGAAAATTTCAGAGACACGCCGGGGCTATAATCATGCCCCCCCCCCCCTCCTCCTCCTTTCAACCGACCACCACCCACCCATTCTCCGTACGCACTTCGGCTGGCTTCATGTTCCGAGTGGTCATCTATTGATTACGCATTATATTTATCAACGCCTCTCGGGCCTGGAACCGGACGGGTCGTTCGGAAATAATGATACGAAAAAGAAATAAATAAATCAATCAATAAAAAGTGCGACTCCGTTCCCCAAAGGTCCTTTTTAATCAAGTGACATCAATCATCGCGGCCGGCGGATAAGTGAGCGGCGGCTTTTCATCCGGATCTGCCGGGCCGCTGGAAATATATGCTCCATGTCCCATTATTTATGAAGGCCTATGCTTTTGCCTTCGCGCCAATTACTCGCCCCTATCATTTTCCAAAATCTAAAAACTGTTTTCAATCAACACGGCTGACGCTATTACCGAGTGCCTGCCGGGCCCTGAGAGGAGGCTTCTCACCGTTCTCGCGCCTCCTCGGACTGATTGGGCCGCTTTGCATTCCCGTGATTGAATCCGCCGCTGAATTAAGCCTGTCGACTGAAGGAGCGGAACATCCTTAACACCCCCCCCCCCCCCACAATTCTCACCACGAACCCTTGACCACCGCCAGAGTGAGTGAACTAAGAGTGTATAAAAAAAATAAAAAACATTAAACGATAAAATGATCAAAAGATTCCTTGTTACAATAAAACACAGTAAATAAAATAAGTTGTGTCAGCGCCCTCTGCTGTTTAAAGTGAATATCGATTCCCTTCAAAAGGGTCTTCGCTTTCTCATCTCATCGGTTTCCATGGCGAGCCACTCGACGGTTTACGCTCTCGAACGAGGTCCCTCGAGGTACTGAGCACGTGTTGAGTGCTTGGCCTTCGCTCCGACATCCAACCGGATCGGGTCATGTGACCGACGGGTCAGCCGATCGAGGCGGCAATCAAGGTCGAGTTGGATAGAGGTGGAGATCGAAACTTGGTTGTGATGTATTAGAACATTTTATCCCAGACTACGGTAAGGAAGGTACTGTGATGTCATCGAAGGAAAAGGGATCCACACGGAAGGAAAAGTCGGGCCGGTTAGACACGGAGGAGCAAAATGGGTGCGACTTCGCGTATGGAACCCCGTCTAAAGTCACCAGATGTAACTCCAAGATAAAAAGCTTTTTTAATGTCAAATAAATCGATCACACACTGAAATTGTAACGATTTTATATTTGATTTCTAACATAAACGATGAAATTCATCATTTTATTCACGTTTTATTTCATGTTTCAATTTTCCACCGGAAACAACCAGAAGCTTCGTAAACACCGAGCTCGGACGTCTTACTTTGAATGTTATAAAGTTTAGGAACTTATTTTCTATTAATATCAAATGAATCCAGACCTCAACATGGACTCGAACCCGCTGTAATCATGTCAGAGTAACCAGAGGTTGTAAAATGTTTAGCTTTATTTCTTTATTATTATTAATTGCGCGTTTTTAAGTGGAATCTGGATGTTTTTTTTCCCCAGAATTGTTGTAAAAACGTGTCATAAAAATCACTTAAAATGAAGGAAATTCGTTTTTATTGGTCTGTGACACTCAAGCAGAAAATTTTTGACTGGAAAAGTTGATCAGTGTTGAAAATACGTTTTTAAATAGAATTTTCTCAACCTCGAGAGCAAAACAAACATCTAAAAATGTTCTTTAAGTTGTATCGAGTGTGTTTGTTAGGAAGATGTTCATGCAGATGTTGCTTACCCTTCTCGTCTGGATGTTCGACCTTGGCGCTGGCGGACTCGAGGTCGAAGATGAATCTGTAGAAGCACAGCTGGTTGTAAAGCGCTCGCTCCGAGTACTGCCAAAGAATGAAGAACGAAACCATTACGAAGCAGTAAATCGTTTCCATCGCGGCTGTGTGGCGCCACACGCTGGTCCGACGTTACATCGCAACCGATCTTTTCAGCGTCCGATGAATCCTCCATCGAAATGAATCGATGAATGAACGAATGAACGTTATTCATCAGTTGCAGCGTTGTCGAAATCTCCACGGTAACGGTTACGTTCTTTATTAAGAAAAGGTAGTTTACAAAGAAATAAATAAATAAAATTAAGGATAAAACACGATTCTTTTCCTTTTACGTCTCTTTTATTATGTATTATTTACCGTTTTAATCCGTTCTCTTCGTTTAGCGTCTCACTTAATGACATTTTTACTATTTTACTTTTATTTTATTATTTAATTATTATTTAATTATTTTATTTTACTTTTAAATTTGATTGTTTCCTTTCACTTGATATGACTACATAATACTCTAGACACTTCTTCACGGACTTCACTACACAGCAAGAGAACCGCCTGAACTGGACGCTCCGTGTGCCACCCATTGAGCGGGAGACGAGGGTCATCTTATTCTTCACCGACGTCCACTGGGCCACCTAGTGGCGGGTTGCATAACCTTGTAAAGAATATTTGTCTCTGTTAACAAATTCCGCACAGAAATTGGGAATCGAACCCGTGACATTTTCGGCCAGCCCTGCGCTTGTCGGGTCGCGCTTTGGCTCTCCGGATGGCCGTGGGATGTGCAGCGGTCAGCATGGCTCCAGATACCAGCCGCGCTCAACCGTGGGTGGAAAACGAAAGTGGGTGGAGGGTTTACGGAGCGACGGTTCACTCCGAAACGGTAGGAAGCATATCAGACGTGAGGTTTGAACCCTCACTCGCCCGAGTCCCTTGTTTAGAGTCACGATTGGTCAGAAACCAGGTGCAAACCCCTCCCCCCACTCATACCTGCGCGTGCCACGGCACAGGAAACAATTTGTTTGGTTTGTAAATGTGCCCGTAATTACCGTCTGCCTGCCAGAAGTGCTCAGGTGGGGGGTTTATGAGAGAGAAAGGGGACAGGGGGACGAGGAGAGTTGGGGGAGGGGGGGTGCGGGATTGAAATCCGAAATTACCTACTTCATAATAGTTTGTTTTGATAAGCCATTGTGTGTGGAGCCCGATGAACGACGGCGGCTGTCAATTCGATTAGCCATTACGCTTTTGCGCTAATTGCCGGAGGCGTACGTGATAAAAGCCGGGAGACGCGATAAAGCGGCGTGGACGGACTGTCCGCGCGGACCGGGCAGCTGCTGACCCGGTCGCTTTATAAACGCGGCATATAAATGGAGGCCCGGGTTACCCAGTGCCAGGACGGCGAGCTTGGCACGCGCAGAATAAACAAAACATTACCGTCAGGATTTGTTGCTTACTTTTTAAAACGATACTTAAACACAAGGGGGCGCCGTGTCTCTTGTGTGATACGAACAACACGTCATTGAGAACAAACCCCAATTTATAAAGCGTTTTTATACTCAGTCGTGCTTTTATTTTAAAGTAATAAAAGAACTGAAATAAATACGGTGTTGCCAGATTGTGCGCTCTATCACGTACCGGTACAGATTATCCGACACTGCAATCTGGCAACCCGAACCGATGCGTACGTCAATCTCTCTCAACACATGACTGTAGCATTGTTGTTGTTGTTTTTTTTCCTTCCGCTTTTGTTTGTACTCGATAATGTGGAGTGAATTGCAAATTTAACTAAAAGTAAACAACATTTTATAAAGAACAACAACAATAACAACAACAAAACGTGAGTATTATAATAATAATTTGTTACTTTGCACTTCTGAGAACGGCGCAAGCGGAGCAGAATCGAATGTTCGACGGCACAGACAGGTGTCGAAAAGGCGTGGCGGGACGATCATCAGCTCTTATTCGATTTACCATTTAGCGCTCACGTTCCCCCGGGGGGCGCTTTTGTTCCCCGCCCGACGGCATTTCAATTTTCGCCGCGTTTTCAGGCCCGACTTGACTAAGGAGCAAACCAGCTGTGAAATTGCTTCTCCCTGGAGATCGGCCCCTGTTGGTACGATGACGGCCGAGCACTTTGCCCTCGACCTTTAGTGTACAGCCGGGGCCGTATGCAAAACCCGGACACAAACGGTGCTGATCCGTTACCTCGGATGATTAGTGCCGCAACAAGCACTCCCATAAGGCATAGCGTGACTCGGGGCGCGTACCGTGCCGGTGGCTACACGAGGATCAGAACGAGCGAATCGTAACGAATCGTTTGATCGAACCGTTTAGGATTCCCTGCCGTCTGTGTTTTTTTAATCCATTTAAGATTTTCATCTTTATTTCGGCCAATCATTTAAGATGAACAGCAGAGGGCGCTGTATTTGGTTTTTAAACACACATTTTCATCTTTTTATTTACTTTCTAACCAGAACCAGTGAAGTGAAAGTGAAACGTTATCAGGAATCGTTTTCACTTTAACGAATGATCTCGCGACGCCGGGAATGGAACCCCACGCCGCCAGACGGACAGCCGCCGTTCCCGGCCATCATCACGGGACACACAGCGGCGCCTAAAAGCCTCCGGAAAAGCAAGATCATAAGCTTACACGCGTGAGGAAATCGGGCGACCCGGGTTTCTACATAGTGACCGGATGCAAGTCTTTTTAAAATCGATTTGTACAGATCGTAATTCATGCAGCTGCGGTCGTAGAGACGGAGGAAGAAAAAAAAAAAAAAGAAAAAAGAAAGAGGGGGGGAGGGGGAAGAGAGAACGAGGCCGTTTTGATGAGGCTTAACACAAAACGCTCCAATTTGAGTTAATTTTAATGGGCCGAGCCGAGAAAGGAAGGCGATCGGCATCACAAGGTTTCATAATGAGTCAATATATGTAAATCTTTACAAGGCAAACACAGTGGGAAACAAAGACATTTAACTGAAGCGCCGGTTGATGTCTCCACTTTTTTGTGCGCGTAATTTCTCCCCATTGAAAGGTATAATTGCCCGCTATTTGAAGATATTCATGCTCAATTTTTGAAATTAATTTCAATTGGGGGGAAACGCAGAAATGTCAGCTCCCTTGAAAGGGATTTGATTTCAATTATCCTTGCTCAAAGGACTGTGATTTCCAAATACACTTAAGCAAAATTATGACAAGAATTTTTGTTCCCAGAAATTCAGTGTTTAAAGAGCGATTAGGCGATAAATGGACTGGCTTTGAATTGGAGTGAATGCGCCGGTCTCCGTCTGAAAGGCACTCAATTATCCCTGATTGCTCCCGTTATAATGTATCAAATAGAGATACCTGCTATTGCTGTAATTTGTGTGAAAATTAACATGCTGCAATTTCCACTAGAGGGAGAGAGAGAAGAAAAAAAGAAAAAGAAAAAAAAGGAAGCCCTAATGGGTGCCTGAACGTACATCAATAAAACGGAGAGCGGCGGGAGGGGCCGACGGGGACCGAGAGTGAGACTGAAGGAGGAAAAAAAAATACAAAATAAAGTGTGTGTGTGTGTGTGTGTGAGAGAGAGAGAGAAAGAGAGTCTGTGATGGAAGGAGGAGGGAAGAAAAAAAAACTAATTTACTGAAAATATTACAAATTGCACCTGTATATAACTCCGCCAAATTACCAGCCAATCAGTCCGGGGTGGCCATTACGCTTCCATTTAATCTGGATACGACGGCGGTCGATGTCCTCGTGGCTGGGGGTGGGTGGGGGGATCGTGGTAAGGGGTAGGCGCATCGCTGACAGGAGCGACGCCGAAAAAAGGGGTGAGGAAGTTAATGTTTTATTCAGCCAGCAGTTTAAACTGCCATCTTCAGCTCAGGCGAGGCGAAGGGACGCCTAAGTGGCAATGGTGACAAGACAAATCGTCCATTCGGGTTTCAACCTGTCGCCAGGAGCGCAGGACGTGACGACGAACCTGTGTGTGTGTACCTGTGTGTGTACGGGAACAGTTCCCGACGACATCAATAAAATACATCATGTAAAAATCCTGTCCTGTGACACCTGGAAGGGTGTCGAACTTTCGGATCCGGGAGGCCATCCGGAGCGCTGATCCATGGATTACAGTGGGTATCGGTATTGCTTGACAGATCCCCGAATCGGGAACAGCAGCCCTTACCGGGCGCTGTGAGACACCTTTCCACCCGGAGGACCCACCCACGACGTTCCGTGTGACATCTAGTAACCGAGAGCGCGAGGACAAAAACAAATAAATAAATAAAAGACAAGCAAATAAAAATGGGACTATTCAGAAACTGGCTGAACAGCGGCATCAGCTGGACAAGCGCGTCATTGCACCCTAGATTTGAGCTGCTTCTTTTCTCCTTTATTTTTAATTGTTGAACACAAAGTGTCATTTATATAATACTTTTGATTTTTAAGTTCATAGATTTGTACGTTTTGGATGTTTGTTCATGAAAAATGTCTTTGCTATAAAATAAATGTTTAATAAAGGAGTGGGTGTGGTCACCTCAGGTTTGAGAACAGACTTGCAGCAAGCGGGACACATCGGGCCGGAGCGGGTGAAGGCGATGGGCAGGCGGTGGGTTCGATTCCCACAGGCCTGATCCTCGCACAGCAGCCAACCCTGATGAGGAGAGGGGGGGGGAAGGGGTTTATGGGTACGTAATAAAAACACACACGGACAATTTGTCTCACATGCTGCATGTTTCAACGTGTGATTTACACTGCAACGTGCAAAATGTACACACACACACACACACAGGTGAAACAAAAAATACATTTAAAACAAAAACTATACATACACAAACCTGTGTACAACCAAAAATTTTAATACTACTACTACACACACACATATATATATATATGTATGTATGTATGTATATACATATGGATATATACAGGTTTACCTTTTTCTATTTCTTACTTTTATACTGTTTACATTATTGTTTTCATTTATTTATAATCTATTTTTAGCTTGTTTAACGTAATTTCGAGTGTAGGGAGGGAGGAGTTATAAAGCAAGTCACTGCCGGATGTTACGGTGTATAACTCTGTATGTGACGAATACACTTTGATTTGATTTGGTGGGATTTCATCATCTAATCATCTCGAACAAACAAAAACAAAAACGGATGATCAGGACAACCAGCCTGGCGCGTCCTGCCTTTATAAGAAGTGCACGACTGTCAACCTTCGCCCAATTTGTCTCCAGTGGGAAGAGAACTGTCGATAGAATTCGTAATTAAAGCGCAAACCGAGAGCCAAATCGTCACACCCGTGTATAATTAGGGTGAGAAGAAAATTCTGTTCAATTTCCAGCCATCAATTGCCCCCCTTGGTGAGCTGGCAGCCTTCATCACGAATGCAGGCAGCCCCGGATTCTGCTCCGCTGGGTTGGTGCGGTGGTTTTCTTTTTCTTACAGGGTCTGGGACAGGTGCAGGAACCCCCCCGCCGGTCGTGCCCGCCTTGGCCCTATGATTAGAGCGAAGGCCGGGGCTAATGTGGGTAATGTGCAGCTAATGACTCCCCCCCCCCCCCCCCCCCCCCCCCCCCCCTCCCCCCAC
>JAOTRQ010000015.1:160700-167995 GCA_028565875.1 Hoplisoma paleatum | reverse complement strand
TTATAAATGTTGCATCATAACATGTTGTGTTATAAATGTGCAGCTAGATTTGAAGTTTCTGTTACAACTGAACATTTTTCGGTCGTGTAAATAAGCAGCACCACAGTTTTATATGTTCGAAATTTGGAAAAAAGTGCGAAAGTCGGACCAATACAGTAACATTCAAAAATGATCTCAAATATCAAAAACTTGATTCATGTTTTGTGTTCAAGTTCATCATTAAAATGAATCAAAGATAATAAATGTGTTTAAATTTTTGCCGAATAATAAAATACTAAAAGGTTTTGCTTTAATATAATAAGTTAATACAGAAGCTGATAGGCGTGTTTAGACAGTAAATACAGAACACTTTATGACTTGCTCCTGGTCGTATCTCGCGGCACTTAACCGCACCGCCGCTATTCGTCAGGCCGACTTTCCTTCGCGGCGTCGCTTTATGACTTCAGAAGTGTGCGGTTGGCGTTGTTGGGGACCGCCGCTAGTCTCCGCGCGCCCATTAGGCCCGTTTATGATGTTTACCTGAGTCATTGGCGAGCACTTTGAGATCTACGGCGCTTCTATGCAAATACACCCCCCACCCCCGCCCGCCCCGCGTCCTCCCGGCGGGGAGAGTCGTGTTTGCATTCCTGTTCCCGTCGGCGTCCTCCCGGAGTCAGTCCGGGCGCTGCCGATAAGGACGTCCCGGCCCCGCCTGGCCGAGAGTCAAGGCTTTCCCCTCGCCGCTGAGGCTTTCATCCTCCTCCGCCGAGGCGCTGGGATAACGCGATGCTTAATTATTATGTCGACTTATCGGGGGCGGCTCGGACATTTCCAAACATTAGGGGGCGCCGCGTCTTATGTCTTCTGTTTAATGCAAACTGGACAAGCGGATATAAATCTCACAATAGTCGTTTTAATTTAATATAATTAATATATTTATATGCTATTGATACAAGATGTAAACATTTTCAAACTTTACAACCACCTTACATTTTTGATTTTATTATTTATTATATGATATTTAAAATTTCAAAATCGTTAAATCGCAATAACACAATTTGTAATATGACCAACAAACTTCGCCAGTGCATTTGTACGTCTAAAAGCCACAATAATCTGGCAACCCAGTTTCCCTAAGCACGATATAACATCTTTCATTTAAGTCCATTTTAAAAGTAGCACAAATCTGCAGAGTTAAAATAACACACACACACACACACACAAACGCTAGCGCCCCCATGCTGTTAAAAGTGAACATAGATTCAAGCCGAGTCTGAAGCGTTTATAAACCGACGCAAACGCCTTTCCAGATCTCTGGTTCGGCCCTGGCGTGTTCCAGTTGTGAGTGCGCTGGGAGGACAGAACTGACGAGGACCGAACCGGCAAACGCCGATCGTCCACCCCCTTCCCTCCGGGAGACGAGACTAAGCTGTGCGCGGTTGGACGGGTGCTTTAATGTTGCTCTTAATTAGAGCTGGATAAGCCTCCGGCTCCCTCGGCTGTTTGACCTCGGCGTGGAATGAGACAGCTGGACCGCAGGACGCGGGAGGCACGCCAAATCAAATAAAAAACCATCCTGCTAAAAATAAGGGAACGAACGGTGTGTTGATGGAAATGAACGCGGGGGTCCGAGGGCTCCGGATTGATGTCCGTAGGTGGGGCGTGCGGTCAGCTTTCCGACTGGAAACGGTCACTCGTCTATGCACGTGGACAAAGTCGCATGTTTTTGGACTGTGGGAGAAAAACGGAGCACACGGGGTCACACACACGCTTGCTCCTCACAACCCACACAATCGGACCCGATGTGATTATGTAACGATTCACTAGACGAATGTTTATTTACTTATTTATTTATTTTAAACAACATAAGAATCCTTTTAGTAAATAAAGTATTTCAAAGTTAAGTGATTCACTTTTATTTATCTATAAAATAAAAGTCCTTTTATTTCAGAGGAAGTTGCAAACTGGAGCAAAATGACAACTCATGTTTTGTGTGAAAAGCACTGGCGCCCTCTGCTGCTTGAAGCCAATATATATTTGATGATTTTAAATTAAAATGAAACATCGATTGTAGTTGTTTGTAAATCATTAATTGTGTACTTGGATACATTCTTAAACCGCAGACGTGTGTTTGGTAACAACGTTCCGTTCGCGCCCTACTGGACAGAAGTGGTATCAACTCACCGATCCCTCAAACGCGCTGTCGTAAATGTTCTCGGTCGCGCAGTCGGGGCAGGTGAAGGTGAATCTCTCGCAGTCACGGTAACGCTCTTCGTCAGTCAGCTGAGCCGGCAGGTTGATGAGGGAGTCCGATTCCTCCTCTCGCTGCTGCCTCTGCTGGGCGCGGAACTGACTGGCGTCTAGACCTGGAACACGGAGGAGCGAACGTTCACTTCACGTTTTACACTTCGAGCACGGTCACGGCGGGAAACGTTACGTAACGACGCTCCAGCATCACAGAAAAGAGGGCAAAACAAATCTGGTTCATCTGCCTGGTTGCCAGATTCGGGGTTTTCAACTAAATCCCAGTTTTGTGTAAATACTCCTGATCGGAAGGTTACAAATAAATATTTAAAGCAGTCATTTATTTCATTATCAGAACGCCGCCAGCCGAAGCCCCGCCTCTGCCAGGCAGGTTGTCGCTGTTGGGCCCTTAACTCTCAATTTGTATATTGCACTGAAACTTCACATAAAGGCTTCGCCGACGTCAGCACGGTTTTGAACAAGGTCTCAAATGAATAAATTAGTAAAAAGAAAGTGTCCATTGTTATATCTTTTTATTTTATACGCTTATTTTATGCTTTTATGTACATAAACAAAACAATCTAAGATACAGATTTGTATTTATTCCACGGGAACGTCGCCATAATCAGCCTTCGACTGTGTTTCGGTTTAGCGGGCATCATTACATTCCAAACGTCTATAAGAACGACAATTTATTTAAAAAGATGGATATCCGGACCCGGTTACATTCAAACATTAAATGCCGTATTAATAAAGGTTTCGAAGCAGCTGAGAATGATCAAATCGTTAAGAGGTGGCAGCTGAAGATACACTTAATATTCCCAGGTGACGCTGAACACCGTTAGAGCACGGAGGGGCAATAGAGAGGGGGGGGGGGCGCGGGGGCGTTCCCCGGAGTCGTTCGGCTGAGTGAGTAAATAGTGTCGAGGGCAACGGGGATTAAGTGGTGGATTCGGAGACCCGGGAGTTGCTGCCATCTGCAGGGTGAAGGCTTTTCATTTAGTGTTTGTTTTATAAACATCGTGAATCGCTTGGGACAATTCAATAGAAGATTACCTTATGATGAACAGCAGGAGGCGCCGTTGAGATATAAATCTATATAACTACACATATATGAACGAACCATGAAAGTTGTATTGCTGCTACAGTTTGGCGAGGTTTTGTTCAGTAAAGAGTCGATTCGAATCGATTCACTGAGATGATTCTGCTCGGGAAGAATCAATATTCACTAAACTGCAGGAGGCGCTGACGCTACAGATTTTATTAAGCATAAGACAATCTAGTATTTGCTATAGCTGATGATTTTTAATGCATCATTTCAATAAATAAAGATCTTAAAATACTTTTAAATAATGTTTTATAAGAAATATATATATATAAATATATATATACACACCACAACGTGTGTGTGTGTGTGTGTGTGTGTGTGTGTGTGTGCGTGTTTGTACTTTTATAATCACAAGCACTTAAAATAATGTTTATAATAAATAATTACATTTGCTGATCTACAGATTTAGTTCAAAGCATTTGTAATAATAGAAGAGAATAATTATATAAATAATCTTATTTATTATAAAACATAACTGAAGCGTTTATAAAATAAATAAATAACATTTGTTTAGAGAGATTTGTTTCTATAAGGAATCCGTTTTATAATAAATAAGAAAATCTTTTTCTTTTTTTTTCTTCTTCCTTACCAGCAAGAATTAATACCAGCAACCGGGAATCAAGATAATAATTGAAACCGCAGGGGGCGCTGACACTTAGTAAAGACACAACTTGAATTGAATATTTTTACCGACGTCGGGAAGAAAATTTCGTTTATTGTTCAATCGCAGACATTTTAATAAACAAATCGTTTGTATTTATTATTAATTCATCGAAGACGATCGATCGTGGAATAATAAACGGCGCGCGGCGAGCTCACCCAGCCAGGTAGCGATGAGCACGGCGTCGATCCCCTCGATGGGTTCGCAGATGCGCCCCACCACGGGGTGAACCTGCTGTGACAGGTAGTACTGAGAGTCCAGGGTCAGGCCCGGCTGCTTCTGGAGCTGCTCCGGAGCGTAGGCTCTCTGGCTGGCCGGCAGGTTCGAGCCGTCCTGCCACACGGAAAGGAAGGAAGGCGGGATGAGACGGACGGCGGGAAAGGAAAGGGGAGGGGTTTGCGTGGGTTTCGATGGATACCTGACAGATGACGTATGACACCGTGTCGCCCGCTTTGACCTTCTTGCCTCCTTGGGAGTTGATCCAGAGGGCGACGTGGACGTGGGGCAGACTCTTTTTGTCCGGGTAGTCCTGAGGGTCCTTGGTCAAAGCCTGACACACACACACACACACACACACACGACTAACGATGATTCGCAAGCTACCACCGACTAAGTAAAGAAGTTCCAGAACTGTCCAGTAGAGGCGCCTGAATAAATGCGATTTTAATTTCTTAAAAAGTGCAGGTCACCATAGAAAAAAAATAAATAAATAAGCACAACAATAACAAAAACCCGTTTGGCGCTTCGACGGGAAGTGAAAAGCTAAAAGGACCGCGCCGGGCATTTTTCCCCGTCAATCACAGCGACCACTTGATTGATTGATCGTCTGATCGCCGGAATTCTGAGCGGAAAGTAGAGCGCTACCTTGTGGATCTGGAACATGCTGAGAGGGACGCTGCCGTTGGCCACGTTCTCGCCCATTTCCATGAGGCGCTGCTGAATGTTCTCCAGGATGGCGTCCCGATTCTGGTCCGACAGGATCTGACCGATCACGTAGCTGAACGGGAGTAAAATGTTAATCGGTGCTACTTGGGTCCCGATTAGGATTTAAGGGCGCTACTGACTTGCCGCATTCTTTGGCCAGGTCGCACCAGTCTCTGCGCACGATGTCCAGGCCTTTCAGCTCCTGTTTGGTGGTGTAGCGACCGTCGCCGTGCGACTCCACCGTCAGCGCGGCGTACTTCTTCTTCTTCAGCAGCAGGAGGGACTTGAAGACGCCGTCGATGTCCAGCTCCAGGAGCTTGTACAGCTTGTTGACTTCGCTCTTCACCTGAACACGGACACGTTTCGAAAGACGGCGTACACGCGTGTGCGTGAGTGCGTGTGTGTGTGCACGTGTAGCTACCTTGTTGCCCAGTTTGAAGACCTCCTCCAGGTTGGAGCTGTTGGTGTTGATCATGATTGAGTCGGTGTCCCCGTAGATGACGTCCAGGTTCATCTGAAAACGTGCGGTTGTATATTTACTTTTACCGATTCTTTTACTAAATAAAAATAATATATAGCGGCTAAATAATGTACGTACGTTCAGCTACTATTAAATTGAATGAATTTATGTATGACGTGGTCTTAAACGACGACAAAAATGCCGAAACATTTTTAAAGTTACCGTTCGACTCACTGCCACCGAGTGAATCGATTCCTACTGATTCATTGGCGAATCGTTACCGTCGTATTAAAATGGCATTAAAGCATCTGCTCGACGGAAACGGCAAACAAGATCGACCGACTCTTACCTTCTGAACCATGTCCTTGGTGTGCATCAGGATCTGAAACACACACACACACACACACACACACACACACACACACACACACACACACACACGTTTACGAGAGAACGCCAAGTATAAACGTGTTACTTCTGTATTGATCTACAGTGTAATAAAAAAATCACACACACACTTGTTGTTGTTGTTGTTGTTTGTGCTCTTCAAACAACACAATGAAGAGAAGCGTCCAAACTTCTGACTGTCGTGAAGTTGAACACCCGGATAAATTTAAGGGTAAATAGAGGGCTGCATTAGGAAGGGCATCTGGCGCAAAACAAGAACTGCTGAGGCGAAACGGGTGAAACAGCCGATAATAAAAAAAATTATTATAATTAAGACGCAACGTTTTTTTTACTCATGGTCGGCACGGTTGCTAAGTGGGTAACGGGTCCTGGGTTCGAACCCCGTTTGGGGCGGCCTGGGTCCTTTCGGTTTCCTCTGCAGTGTTTGGAAACGCTTGATCGTGGCGGATGAAACGATGCAAAGATACAGAATCGATTCTTTTGGAATCGTCGACTCTTTAGACGACTCTTCACTGTAGTAAAACACAAAATGTAACGAGTCTGCCAAAACGATTCGATTCTTTTGAATCAGACGACACAAAGCGACTCGGCAGTGGTATTTGCTCCAAGCGGCGATGGAACGATTAAGCAAGAATCGATAAGAAATGGTTGCGTCAGGGGATTGAATTGTATCAGAGATTCATTTACGATGAATCTAATTGTTTCTGCTTTAAACAGCAGGGGGCGCTGGTGCTGTACACTTCCTAGAATTAAAGATGACCACAGAGGTAGAGTCACCGTCACATCCCTACTGACGACTCCACCCACTTCGAACCGGCACGTCCCGACCAAGCAGACTGGAAACCAAGTTACCGGAACCATTCCAACCGGTAGCGGGACCGAGATTTAAACCCGGAAACCTGGCTACAGATTTAAAAGAGAGAGCGAGCAAGAGAGAGAGAGAGACAGCTGTGGAAAAAAAAGCCGCCGTCCGGTCCATCCGAGTCGCTGAGGACTTCCGAACAAACTGGTAATCGGCCGACGAGAAGACAGGGAGAAAAAAAAACAAAAAACGAACGGTCGTAGCCAGACGGGCGCTCGCTGGAGAGCGGGCGCGGCGACGAGCGGCACGCACAAAGAATTTAATTAGCAAAATCTATTTAGTAATTCAACACTTAGCGATGGGGAAAGAAAAAGCCTCGGTGATTTGCTTTTAAATGGAGGATAATTGGCTAAGAGGGCTATTAGCTGCACCGAAATGGGGCTCCAAACCCACACACCAGCCGAGTCATAATAACGCCTAATGGCCTTAATCACCGGTGGCCTGCATGACGGAGCGAGCGAGCGTGCCACTGGAGGGAGGGGGGGGGGTGTCCAGCTGTAAATCGGGACCGACGTCAGCTGCAGCTGTCACAGAAAAGAAAAAAAAAAGGAGGGGGGGGGGGAACGCCACCGCCGCCGGGGAGAAAGGATATCGACGGATTGGATGAGGGGTTCTCGGCGTTCGTTGTTTAAATAAATAAACTAAATTC
>JAOTRQ010000015.1:68330-85106 GCA_028565875.1 Hoplisoma paleatum | reverse complement strand
GCGACGAGGGGGGGGGGAAGGGGGGGGGGGTTTAGGGCTCAGCGTATGAACAGAAGCCATTCAGAGAGAGAGAGAGAGAGAGAGAGAGAGAGAGAGAGAGAGAGGAAGAGAGAGAGGACTAGGCCCTCGACAGCTCTATACGAACGTGCTGGGCAAACACCGACATTCCTACGACTCAGGGGGAGAGAAGGGGGGGTAAAAAAGGTAAGGGGGGTGAAGGTATTGGGGGAGAAAAGTCTGCACGAGGGTGTGTTCGAAAACCTGATGAGGGTTGTGATAGTCATCGGCATTTATATTAGCAAATATTCCCGCTACGTAGACGATGGTTACGTCGTGTTACGCTACACTTAAATGACGCTAGCATCGTGACACAACATGCTAGCGTTTGAAAAGACGTCTTGTCGGCTTGTATATGAATAAAAGATCGACAATTATTTATTAGTACGCCAAAAACGAATATCAAACTAATAATTTTGTTTGTTGTTTTGTTGACGTTATCCTGCACTAGTGGTTCAAAATCTTAGCTGCCTCGATATCCCGCATAACACCTTGTATAGCGCTACAGAGAGACTACTTTAGCTACAAGCGTGCACAACGCATCATAGCTAAAGTGCTTCCCACATGTGCTTCTTGCATGTTTTTCTTCTGCCTTAAATTATGGTCAAACGTTATATATCGGGATAGAACGATTCTGCTCAATTTGGTCAATTCTGCGTGCTATAAAGTGTTATAAACGTTTCATGTATTTATTAGTCAGACAACTGTGCTGATGTCATGGCTGTGATGGAAATCCCATCTAGATGATCAGCTCTTTACATGTGGGATGTGGACAACTCCCTACGTCTCGGTTCGCGCCGAGATTCTTGGATGGGAGATATTTTCAGAAACAAACGCGGAATGAGAAACAGGCCGATAGAAAGGAGCAGATTGAGGAACGTCGGCGCTCCTTTGCTCCTCCCGTCCTCGTGGAACTCGTGGAGGGCCTCCTTGGCAAAACAAGCCCCTCTTTGTGCTGCTCGGAGAGCCGCTCTCCCTCTTCAGGGGCCTGAGTGTCCCTCATACTGTCCATTCAGGTCCGCAACAGGCTGCAGCCGCCACGCCGCCGCGCTGGCTGTGTGTGTGTGTGCATGTGTGTGTGTGTGTGTTTTCGCCGGCATGCCCACAGGATGCTTTTCAAGATCTTTGAACAAATGGTGTTCAATGGCAGTTGCCAGCGTGAGCGATTTTACAGTCGAGTACCAAAAAAGTTGCCGATAAATCATAGGAACAACCAGAGGAACGATGGGCGTGAGCTCCTCTAAAGAGAAGGCAGATGACATCACTAGTACCACAGTGACTAGAGAGATTCAGTTACCATAGAAACCAGGTGCTCGGAAAGTCAGAGAACTATTGTTAGTGAGTGAGTGAGTGAGTGAGTGAGTGATTTGGCGTTTATAGACTGTATAGATTCATATCATGTCAGCGCACCCTCCTATTTAACCCTAGAACACTAACGCTCAGATGAACAACACCGTCACTAACGTTGGGTTTATTTTACCCGCTATAAATATAAATATCTGGGTGAGAATCACCATCGGACCCGGACGAAAGTTCTCCTGGTTCAGCTGGGAAGGCTGGGAAAGCTGAAGCAGTCTGGCCAGACAGTGAGACGACAGACAGAAAGAGCGAGAGAGAGAGAGAGAGAGAGTGAGAAAGATACACAGAGAGAGAGAGAGAGATACACACACACAGAGAGAGAGAGAATGTTTGTTGGAAGGAATGCATTACGTGGCTTTGCGAGGACGGCCGAGACTGGAGAAGGCAGCGGCTTCCGAACCGCCATCTGTGAGCCCCGGGGCACATGTGTTTGGTGTTGTGTGTGTAAAAAGCTGGACGCGAACATGGGAATAAGAATGTGTGTTCATAAATTCCCGGAGTGTGAGGTGGTCCAATTCCTAACGACGTTTTCCCAATACATGGCGGGAGGCGTTCGCTTCGCTGTGCTTGCAGCCATGTTGCAACAAGGACGAATTCTTTTCGCCGTCGTTGTTGTTGTTTTTGTTTGTTTCCTAGTTAAATCGTGAGTTTGCGCCAAAGACTTAAACACGTGTTCTTTAAAAGAAGTAACACAAGCGTTAAATTTTTTTTATATATATATTATATATATAGCATTTTGACCGGAAGTGACCACAGTTTATTGTGGTCGGCATTATTAATCTGGCAACTCTTTATTTATCTGGGCTTGGGAACTACTTAACGACAAGTAGTACAACTACTGGGTATGTTTTTACGTTAAATGAGGGTAAGAACTGGTATAAAAAGTGCATGTGCATATCCATCAAAGCTTATAAAGTTGTTAAATACTTATAACAAGAACTTAAAGATTGTTGAACTCACTTGATAAATAAAAATAACATGCTGGTAAATAACAAATGTTTTGAAATGTGCTTATTATGAGACTCTTATCTAGGAGTTCAAAGGGTAAAATAAGCTTTGGCCTCCACCATTCCGGTTCTGATCCAAACTTTGTATGAATTATTGATCTTACAATATTTTTTAAATTCCGTTATTCTATGTATAAATGTGTGCATAAGTTCAAAAGCGGAACTAAACTAAACTAAACTGGATTATTTGAAAACGGAGACCGGACGAACGATCTCCACACAGGAAGGACCTGGATCACCTGACCTAGGGATCGACCCCGAGACTCGACCTCACCTCAGGCATCGGCCATTAAACATACTGATTTAAGAACTAATTTTTGATTGGTTATGGGGTTGAGCGGTTGATCGCTGACGTGCCCTAAAAGTCTTAAAGACGTAATTCTAAGGAATGTGATGCTGTCGGTGGAGAGTGTGTACACAAGCCCCGAATTCTCACCCCTGTAGGTTTATTCTGTAGACTACGTGATGCTTGTACCTTTTTCGAGTTGGGAGTTATTTTCATTGTGCTTGTCTTGTCTTGCCTGGGTGTCAACTGGTTTGTGCGTTGGGCCTTGGGGTCTACGGGCCCCCGAAACACTGTTTGGGACTGCGTGCTTTAGTGTGAGTCTGCTAGCGACACTACCTGCATGTCATTCGTCCGGACCCTTGAGGACTCTTGTGTTTAATAAACAGAGCACTGATTAGAGGTGCTTTGAACCGAAGTGTCGAGTGAACGCTCGATGCTACAAAGGATCGTGACGTGTAGCGGGAAAGAGGAAACACGAATTAGAGCATTTAGGAGTGACGGACACTCGCTATGAGGCGGGATTCGGAAACTCAGACGAGAGGTCGCGTCTGACATTCTGTTGAAATGGTGACAGACGGATCTGGCGAGGTTGTGGTGGACAAACATGTCCAATTTAGATTTCAGAGCCGAAGACGCGAAGCCCCTGAAATTTTTGACAAAAATTGTGTTATTAATATAGATAGACAGTTAAATAGATCAATAGGGAGCACCAGCGTCCCCTGCTGTTTTAAGTAATTATTAATTCATCACAAAAGAATCATCCAACTGAATGCAGTGAATTAGAAGTATTGTCACTCCTGTGCATTGTTTTGATGCTTCCATTAATGATTAAGGATCGTTGTTCTACTAGGAGTATCCAGAGAGAACGGCGGTACACAACGACCGATACACAACAACATAACTGTCTAGTCTCAGCTGTCTAGCTGCTTGGATCTTCAAACACTCCGAACATGCTTCAAGCGCAAGTAATGCAGTTTACGATTCTGTCTAGAATTATTTTTGTCTTTGCCCCATCGGCTCTATAACACTCAGAACCCGCCCCGGTTTGGGCAGACATGCCGTGAGTCCACTTTGGGTGCTCCAAAATTCAAGTGCCATCCGCCTGGTTTGAAAAAAGCACTATGTTACAAAGTCAACATCTCTATGAAGTATTTTAGCTTTTAGTGTTCGTCTGTGACATGAGAATCATTGCACAGGTTGAACAAACGCCGCAGACGGATGTTCAAAGGTCGACACTCGGCGCTATTTGCTTAGAAAACATTGAGGTATTGACGCCGTTAATGGGAAAGGCCGGTGAAATGCCAACGTACTTCAACAAAATAAAGTTCATCCTTTAAAGCTAAAATGAGGTCCAGCTCTGGGAGAACGTGGGTACCGAATCTTTATCTTTCAGTACTACCGAATCTCTTAAAGTTTTCTCTTTCTAAAACATGTGACATCACAAAATGCACAAATTTAATTCTGAAATTGTAATGTAAATAAATGATTATTACTGTTTAATCTAAATTTAAGTGCAAACTCGGGTGTATCAATAAAACTGACAATATAACCGACACGGTGGGGGACGTGGTTAAGAGACAGAAGGTAGAGAGTAGAGAGGTAAGAGTTAGAGAGCAGAAGGTTGCCGGTTTAAGTCCCACTACCACCTCGTTGCCACTGTCGAGCCCCTTTTTCCCTTTCTATTGCCATTGTAAGTCGCTTTGGGTAAAAAGTAAATGAATGGTAAATGACCCGCCTCATAAGAAAACCTTCTATTACATCCATTTTGAAACGAGGTAGTTCCCTACGTAGGCATCAGGACAGCGAAGAAGCTCCTTCGTTTTTTAAACACGTCCCATAGGTCTGATTGTGTTTACATGATTTCTTATGGCACAGCTTTTGGGCGGCGCCCCATCCAGAGTGTTACAGTATACCTCACTCCTGGTGAAACGTTAGCATGAGTTCCATCACCACCATGCGACCCTGAAAGTGAGTGAGCGACTAGATCTGGAAAAGGTGTTCCAGGTGTTCAGACTTTGCACATTCCGTGCTTCTTGGAAGCCGATCCAGGAGCTTATCTGAAAATTTCCGGCACGCTTTGAGACATTCACTATCTGGAGGTTATTAGATGGAGTAGCTTGGCCGAGAAAACGGTCCAGCAGTGAGATGAGAGGTATCAATTTGATCGAATGGAATGGACGCACAGGGGCGTTCTGTTGCATCAACACACACACACACACACACACACTTCCCCTTGTCCTCAGTCAAACCCTTTCACTCTTCCCGCCTGTAGTTTCCGCTTTGAACTGAAAACAAATCGCGCCTACGGTGGCTGAACTCTTCGGATAACGAGCTCTTTCTGAAGAAGACTTTCCTCACACACACACACACACACACACACACACACGCATGCACTGCAAACTACACTATACGCCTGTATTGCGCTCTGAGGGCCGTTATGGATGGAGCCTCCCTTGACAGGGTGGGTGGGAAAATGTGTGAGAAGGGCAGCTGAACCCTCGTGCCCTCTACTAGTGGGAGCAGTGGAATAATACACACTACCCACAATACCATTCTGCTGTTTGGACTCAGTATCAATTTATCCAAGTGAATTGATTCGTATTGATTCCTTGCTTTTCGGATTCGTTACATCCCAAATTCACGCATAGAATAGGAGCAGGGATGAAAGGGAGGGGGGGGCGGGGAGGGGGGTATGGGCGAGAGGCAATCACAGAGTAGTTGAGATGAAGATTGTGTGTGTGTGTGTTTTGTGACTCTGAGACCTGCTCCGACATGCTAGGGTGCTAGGAGTGGAGTTTCCTTTGCTCTGACATGATCTGATGTGGTGTATGGTGAAGGGGGTTTGTTGAAAGACAGAGAGAGAGAGAGAGAGAGAGAGAGAGAGAGAGAGAGTTAGAGAGTTCTGGGTCGGCCTTGTCTGGATGTGGTCTAGTCTGTCCTGTTCGTAAATGGCACCATTGTCTGCGCAAAGACTCCCAGGAACCCTTGGAGATCTGCTCACGTTACTGCCAGCGGTGAGAACTGAACCACTGTGGAGTTGCAACCTTCCGTCAAAGGAATGCATTGACTTTAGTTCCCACCTGATCTCGAGCTCGCAGCTATGCGTGCATCTGGAGCCGTGTTGACTGCACCGCGTCCAACGGTTGCTCCGTCGACTCGGCCCTGGATCCTTAAGGTCCTGCGGCTAGTTTAAGGTTTGCATCCTTCCTAAAACAAGCAGTCGGATTGGAGAGACTGAATTGTCCACTGGGGTGCATGGACCCAGACAGAGCCGGTCCTAAGCCCAGACTAATAGGGAGGGTTGTGTCAAATCAATAATAGGGATCGCGATCCCCTGTTAACGTTTAATCGGAGATGGACTCGTGTTCTAACGTCATAGGGCGTAAGGTACACAAATGACGAGGCACCTGAACGAGGCACCAGTCCATCACAGGGCATCTCCTTCTTCTGCATGGCGTGGCTTATTATCTTGTATAGTCGTAACCAATTGTATCGTCAATAAAACAGAAAGAATCTAAACACAGGTAGACAAACAGGACACCGGAACTCCCGCAGGAAATCCGAGCACAAAGGAGTTCCTTCTTGATGTGCCATATTATCGCCCTAGTTCGGACTCTATGGTCTGTTGTAGATGCAGATTTGCTGAGTTGTTGCTGATGTTGTTGCTGATGTTTATCACGATGTGTCAGTGTCGGGCGTGTAGGGAGCTGCCGGTGTATTTTGTTCAGGAAGGCTGCTTGCCAGAAAAGAAAGAAGACTGCAGCCTCCAGAACAATCGGACACACTGATGTGCATTTATTATCATAAAAAATAAAAACCGTTCTCTCACTGTGATGGTCGAGACGGAATAGCAGACCACACATAAAGCCAGACTAAAACCAGCAAATGTGTGATTGTGTGTGTGTGTGTGTGTGTGTGTGTGCACTTTTTCCAGCACGGCTGTGTTTTCGGTGCCAGAGTTCCACTCGAGATGGGACGAGCTTTCCTGCTCGTGGAGGTTAGAGAGTTCATTCTGGAGAAAAGGTCACACAACGAGGAACGATGTACCGACCGGCCGGGAGGAGTTGAGTTGTCGTCCGCGTTAATTTGATTATCATGATCATCATTTCTTTCTTTCTTTTTTCATGTGCGCCCTTGTTCTCCTGGAACTGGAGCCCATGCGCTGTAGAGACACAGCGGGTACTCGGGACGCGTCGGGGAAAAGCTGTGCCTGAAAATAGTAGGTCAGCAAGAAATAGGAGAAAGACCGAGAGGAGGAGAAAGAGGAGGAGAGTGGTGGTGGAATGTTCCACTTTGTAATGTTCCAGAAAGTTTGGTGCCAGCGAGCGAGAAAAGATGGGGGGGGGGGGGGGGAGACAGCAGAAGGACCTTCTTTTGTGTGCCAACGAGTAAAGAAGGAGACGAAACAAGGACGCTGGAGAACAATCACCGCGAGTGAGACGTGGTTGCGCCTTTCGTCTACCTCGCTCTACTCTCGCCTTCACTCTCTTTCCCCCTCGTTTCGTCTGCGCCTCTCACACAAAAAATGCACTGTTTCACACCAATGACTCACAGCAATGGAATCGTGGCTCTGCTATGATCATCTGCTCGGCGCAGGGGCTTTCCTCCAAGGCAGGAAAAGGCAGCAGAGCTGCAGTCGAACCCGGCAAACAGAACTGACATAGAAAATCTCGGTGGGTGGGTGATTGGGGGCAGCCGGGGGGTGCGCTCGCACCATTTGAAACGGACTGGAAAAAGAGATTGACACATGGGAGAGAGAAGTGAAAGATTTTCGCGTGTCTTGTCGGGTCGTAAACCTGCTCAGAGAGCGATCACCGTGTAGTCCCGTAGCTCCTGCTCCTCGCCTCTCCTCGCCTTTCCTCCCTGAGGCTGGAAGGAGGCGGCACGTATGCTGAGTGGTGCTGGGAGGAGCACCTCGAGTGCCTCTTCTCGTGTGAGCCCGGCGTCTCCAAACTAAGCACACAGAGGCCGGATCGAGGCGACGCAAGGCGCTCTGCCCGCTGGTGCGTTGTCTCATAATTGATTGCGCTACGTGTTGCGTTTGTCCTCGTGCACTTCTCGGGGTTACCAATCGCAACCGAGGAAACGCGCCATGTCTCCTTTACACCGTATAAAGAGCCACCCAAATGAAGAGCAGATATATAAATATATATAAAGAGAGTTTATCGTTTTAGAAATAGAGAGTTTTACCATTACAGGGTTGATTATTTTGATCAAACACCTGCTTAGAAGATAAAAATAGGAGCTGCAGGAGCTGCCGGGTGGCACCTAACTGACCGGTGACAAGGCCAAGTCTCAAACCAAGGATGTTCTCTGTGCTCTCGATTGAAGACCTTACTTTCCAGAAAGGATCTTCCTGTCTGTTATTAAGAGCTTTTCCGGGCCGAGGCCGGGCCGCTCTATGCCCATCCATCACGAGAGCGAAGGCTGTGTGAGGGCCCACAGAGACATCAAAGCCTGCGCTCAGGGTTGCCACATCTGGACTGGATGTAAGGCTGCCGACTTTAGTGGCGCAATGGACATTCTTTAATGCCGGCTGGCTCTGACGTTTACCTCTACCTCGCTGCCTTGGTTTGTCCGAGGGTCGCGGAGGTGAACGTTTCGTTTCGCCAGGGGTTTTTGAAGTAATGCTTTCGGAAGAGTCGAGGCAAAGACACTAGAAGGAGAGAGGGATTGGAGGAGGGGGAGGGGGTGGAGAGAGCGAGGCCTCTGCCACATCAGCAGGAAACATATTTGCACAGTCTGAAGAAAGACAGTAAGAAGTAAATACGAAAAATAGACCTGATTTCAAAAGGGCCCGTTGTACGTGTCCACTTCTCTGTGTAAATTTGGGTTGGACCTCCTTTTGTTGCCGAAACGACCTGGAACACTTTTCACGGCTACAGTAGCCTTGTAACTACACAAGGGGGTACACTTGTACCCCACAAGAGCAGCAATTTTGGAGCCTCAAATTATTCAAGTATTCAAATGTTCATTCGCTGGAGATAAAACAATTAACCTGTTTAGTGAAACAGCAGGGGGCGCTGACATTATTTGCCAAGTTGTTAAATTGGGCTTCATTCTAATCTTTTGTACCAAAATTAATTATTACATCAATAAAAAAAATCCTCACAAATATATATTAAAAAAATAAACAAAACTGAATTTTGCCATAATTTGTCAGTTGTCTACTAACCCCAATAACCCCACTAGATACAGACCTACTAACCCCAATAACACCACTAGATACAGATCTACTAACCCCACTTGATATACATCTACTAATCCCACTTGATGTACATCTACTAACCCCACTAGATTTAGATCTACTAACCCCACTAACAGGTGATGAGGAGATAATCAGTGGTATTCCCCTCACAGACAGGACTCATGCTTGATGTTATACCTGGGCAGCGCATTCTCACACAATATTTTTACAGCCTTGTTACTAAAACACAGGAAAGGAAATGTGATGTGAGGCTGGCACTAATTATTACCTAGACTTCCCTGTACGCGCCGCCTACCCATCCTGTCCTCTGGCCACCCAAGGGTAGCTACAGGGTTGAGATGACGTTCTGTGAGGACAAGAGAAATCCAGCAGCTGGTCTTCTGGTGGAACCAAACACATTCTCACTAGCTCTGAGATATTTTAGCTGCCCCATGAGGCTGCCTGAATGAAAATGTGAAAAACGCTCTTAAGCAACAGGGGGTGGGAATTGGCTACGACTACGCCGGGATAAAACGATAATGCCCAGGAGGAGGCCGAGCCGCTCGTGTCCGATAGCAATCGTCTGGTATTTTCCAAAGAAGATACATTTTTTTAAAGAATGATTAGGTAACGCGGACATGGAAATTCTATCCAGTAAAAAATGAGTCACACTCCACCGGTTCTTACTGAACTAGAACAAATGTACAAATGTAGTTTAGATGTTACCCTGGAACGGGTTTCCTCCAGGTGCTCCAGTTTCTCAAAAAGAAAACCACACAGATTCCTTAGCACCATATACAATCAAGTGCTGGCGCCTTTCAATGGGTGCGAGGCACACGGTGACACCTCGTCCATAACAGGGCAGAAACGTGTGAACCACGTGTCTCCAAAGAACTGCTGTGGACCGTGAGAGGAACCTCAACCCATAAAAGGCCCGGGTTTCTTGCTGAGAGGCGACAGTGCTACCCGCCGCCGCTGATCTGATTCAATAATCAAAGTCCGTGAGGACACGCGGGTGAACGGATTTAGGTGACTTGATTGTGTAAACTGACGAGCGCTTGGGGCCAATGGCACATGGTGCACTCCCCTTAATGTCACTTGGTCAAGGTTTAGTTGCTGATGGTCTCTTGGGCCTCTTAATCATGGAGGCCTCCAGAAACCTTGCAGAGACATTAGGCGGTAAATCCAATCGAAACAGACGGGTTCACAGGAAACGTCTGCTCGCTGATGGTGCTGGTTTGGTTTACATATTACTCAAGTCCACGGGTGTCAAACCCGATCCATAAAGGTTTAGACTGCTGGTCTTTGTTCCGACTAACCCAGCAAAGCCCCATATCTTCTCAAACTAGTCTAGTCTGAGGAGATCGAGAAGGAAAAAATTTTGGGAAATAAGACAAAATTTGTCTAAATGATTCTTTTTCTCAATTGACTAAACACCATTTTTAATATCTATTAGCAATTGTATTATCAAATGTGTTAAACCAGAATC
Source organism: Hoplisoma paleatum (assembly GCA_028565875.1). NCBI lineage: Eukaryota > Metazoa > Chordata > Actinopteri > Siluriformes > Callichthyidae > Hoplisoma > Hoplisoma paleatum. The sequence goes on along the minus strand of JAOTRQ010000015.1, from coordinate 74,721 downwards.
ATTGTTCCGGTGAGTAAGTTACACTGTCAAGTTAAAATGAGCTTGATATCAGGCCAGGGTTGCCAGATTGCATTCAAAAAGGCAATTCCAAATAAGCCAAATAGCAGTAACCACTGTCCAAAAAAATACAGGCAAAGCAGATAAAGTTTAGCAAATAAAACCACACAATTTAGTTTAAAAACTGGTCAATCTGGCAACCCTGACTGAGGCGATGGATCATTTTAGACGTTCCCAGTGATTTGAGCAAAAAGACAGAGGTGCGAATACTGAACAGACCTTGGATGCACTGCAGTGTTCCATCCTCTCTGCGAATGGTAAACGTTTCTCCAGGGTTCACCTGGACCAGGATCACCTGTGAGGGAAACGTTTCATTAGCCGGCGTCCACCACCAAGGCGAAGAAGCCGAAAAGAGGTCTCGGGTTCTTAAACGTACCTGCTGTGAGGCGTCTCCGTTAATCATGTGGTGCATCATGGGAACCTCGCCGCTCAGCAGCGGCGGGAGCTCCTGCATCTGGTCCATCATCATCATGGTGACGTACATTCATGGAGCCTTCCCCTGCGCCGGCTCTGTGAAGATGGGAGTGTAAACATTAGAACCTGGTACCATGCTGACCCAAAAAAAGGGGATTTTCGGGAGTACAGTTTTAGGGTTTCCATGCAGGCACAGACCCCGACACCCCGTGCTGAAAGTTCGTCACCGGGTTACAGAAAAGCGTGTGAGCACATTATTAAGTCATTGGGTTTTTATGACATCATAATCCTAACCCTTTGCAGGGATGAGGTCATGCGTGTTTAAACAACCTTGTGGGACGGCTAATTCTTCACCGCCGCCGACAGACCAGGATATCTCTGCTTACATTATCAGTTAAATTCAGCACGGCCACTCGCGCCACTTCTAATGGACGATTTAATGAGCAGAAAGAACCTCGAGCATGAACTTTTCAAAGTGAAACACGACCAACAGTCTGGACTTCGCAAGCTTGAGCTCTGACGCACAATAGAGTAGGACGATGGTTATCTATTGGGTAGAGATTTGGAATTTGGTAGAGTGTTGGTCCCCTGAGCAACGACTGACCGTGCACTCTGACCTCAACTTCCAAACATGCACAGACATTCACGTTGCCATTTCCAGAATTTAACAGATGCTTTAACTCAAGTGACTTACAACTATAAGGCTGAAGGCTTTAAATGCAGCAACCTGGCAGTGATGGGGCTCGAACCTGTGACCTTCCACTTAGTAGTCTAGTACCTTAACCACTAAGCTACGGTTGTGAAGAATTCATTTATGAAAAGCCTTGTCAAGGATTCCGACTCTCAAGACTCTCAAAATACATGGTAAAGAATTCACTTTATTGACAGTCGGCTGTCGGTTCGAGCCCAGATTTATAGCGTTCTAGTCCTGTCCATTGATTGGAGCGACGTCAGCGTCCACGAATCAGTCAAGTCGTTTATGAGCAATTAACAACTGTGGTGGAGGAAGTCGGCTGGTTGCATTTAATTTGTGGTAAGGGTGTAGCAATGAGAGAAAATTCAAACGGTTTCTACTTTTAGTACCTCAAAAGACCTTAAAAGGCTACGTCTGAGCATGAAAATCGCACGATGACCAATGAGCAACCAGTTCTTAAGAGTCAGAATCGCAAATCGTTTTAAAGGAAATGAAAATGGAGGAAACCTGTGCAAGCCGTTAGCATATCCAAGCCAGGTATCCAGCCAAACATTTCACAAGTGTGATATGCGTTTGAAATATTTGAAAGTTTCCATCAACTACAGTCGTGTGAAAAACTTTAGAAGCAGATAAAAGATCGAGACAGAAAGTATTGAATTAATTTTTTGCTTTTAGTACAATTGTGTTCATTTTACTGGCCGACTCATATTAACCCGGTTCCTTAAAATGAATCAGAATCACCACCACTAAAACAAACATGCCTGCAGGGGGGGCTGTGTTGTATCACCGAGTCATGTAGGAAGAGTCGTGTTCAGTCATGTTCTCATGCTGTAGCCTTGACTTGACTTAACTTGAACTTTTTCACCTCTTTCAAGCGCAAAAACCTTTTTTTGTTGCCAAATTTGGGTTTATTTTCTTGCTTTTTCTTACCTGGGTTTTTAATTCTTAAAATTTTTCAAAATTCTTAACAAAAGAAATGGTGGATAGAAAAGCGATTGTGGTGAAAGGGGACTTTCAAACATCGGAAGAGGTTAAATCAGTTCCTGTTGTTTCTGACTTGGTCTTATCTTTTCGTGACTCAAAAGGCTTTTTTGTGGGCTTGGTCTGGTCTATACTGAGAAATAAATATTGGCCAGCGTGCAATAAAACTCCAAAACTTGAAGTTTTTGTTCTTCCCAACTTAATATTTTTTATTCACAACGTGGCCAACAAGGTCACAGAGAGTTCGAGCATTGTTCAATCTTTCCATAAACTTTCACAATGTATCAGATGTTCAAATTATCGATCGTGGACATCGACTCCTTAGTAACAAACTGGAGGCAAAACTGCTTCTTCTCTCATCTGAAAGGCGAGTCCAGTTCCATTCTTCCAAAAAACAAAAGCACACCGAGTAATCACCTACAAGCGAACTTATTAGCATAGCGACTTAGCAAAGCATCCCCCCAGGGCTCAAATACTAGCACTCTTCTGCATACTCTTTTATGCTGGCTTCATTCCCGCCATTCCATGGTAGGACGGGTGCCTATACCTTTGTGTGGTGGTGGGATGTTTGCGGCCTAGCACCCCGGGGGGAAAGAAAAGTTCCAAGGGACTCTACAAACATGGCCACTGGGCGGGCTGAGCAAACAGCCCGGACCCCCTGCCTTTCTCGGGGTCATGTTGTTGTTGCCACGTCACAATGTTTGAGAGGGCTTTTAATTGAACAGGCAGAGGGGGGGGGTTATAAATATTAGTATGAGACAAGGACATAAAACCACTGAGACATGGAGCACAGCTGAAAACTGTTACGATCACGTGAGCAAAGTAGTTGCCCTTTTAAGATTCAGAATCGACGTGTTGCGCACCGTGAAGTAATTCACTGCCACAACGCTAGAGGGCGGCGAGTTTGAAGTGAGTCATATATGTGTTTACCCTCTGGTTTTGTCCTCGATTTTAAATTTTAACTGATCGATATTGAACAATAAACGATTTTTTAACGTTGGATCATAAAGAAAACGTTGTAATCAAGTTTTGATTGCTATAGTGCTCCCTCTTGTGATCGACATTGGTAGTACATGTGTAATATTTGGAGATGCACGTTGGGTAACACTAGGGCTCGCGTGGACACTGGGCTGTTGCATCACAACTTTAATCCACCATGGCTTTAATCTACGTGTGATCCACAGACAGGAAGTTCACGGTCCATGACATCATCACCACTTACGATTATTTGTGCACGCATACAGCAGCGATGGCTTGAGAGTGGTTGAACTATCGCTGCCAATATACAAACTGCTCTAAAAGACAGAGTGCATTCTCTTTTAAATCTGTTTTTACGTCTGGCACTTTTACAGCCCCAGATGGGGAGTCGGTCTGGCGCGGGCCCTATAATCCAGCTAATGATATGTAATAACACGGAGGAAACCGGGGGAAACCGAAAAAAAAAGCCATTCCTTTTTTCCTCTCTACACGTCTCCACCTCTGGTCTTAGCCCCACCTCTTCTTCCATCACCCGCTTGCACCCCTTGGCTGGAAAAAAAACCCAGTTCCTAGTTCTTAAAACAACTGGATCTAAACAAACAGATGCACTCAGACACACGCAGGCATTCATGGAGCACAAGGTCGGACGGATGCGTCCTACTTCTTTGCTTAATCTCACCTCCAGACATCCAACCTTTCCAACAGCCTCCAGCCTCCGTGAGTCACGTCTGCGACTCTGATCAACGTTTTACTGCCGTGATGAAATCACGCTGGTAAAAATATCTATGCAAATAGCTCAACTTCACCATGAGCATACCTCATCCCCCCTCATCGCCCCCACCCTCCGAATCCAGGCGTGATAAGACCCCAGACTGGGCAAGCCCAGACAGAAAGCTGAGCGCATGTCAATAGGGAAGCAGCGGCGATGCTGTCTAAATGTTAGCGTTGGCCCGTGACTCCAGCTGATCGGCCTACACGCTTGGTTATTACAGACCTAGTTCACACGACCTGAAGCCCCTCTGAAAGGTGGCGGGCAGATAGGCTGTGTCACACCATACGAGTAAACTTATGAGCTAAGCTCAATAACGGCTTCAACTGCTACCTTCGCTCGGTCTGCAACGGTTTAGGAGGACGTGTAGGTTTTGGATCGCGCTTACAGGAAAGTCAATAATGAAGACAAACAGTGTGTATTAAAATCAACAATTCCAACAGATACGATTAATAACGATCACACAGGTACACAAGTATGATCCCACTATCGAGTGTTTGGATTTAATTAGCCAGGCAAAAACACTCAGTATTGACACACTACATTGTTTGAGAAATTGTTAAGAAGCCTTGGCGTAGCTTGAACCAGCAACCTTCTGGTATTACTACGTCAGTGTTTACACCAGATACCAAAACTGCTCTGACCAATATAAGCATGGGGGCCATTGTGTTTGGTTCTTAGGCATGAGGACATCTCATATGAGGGTTGTAGGGACCGGGTTACATGTTGTTGTAAAAGTTAGAAACATCCTGTGACTGGAAAGTCTCTCGACAAAGACCTGTGTGTACAATATTCTAAGATCCCAACAGCCACACCACACACTTGCCTGGTAAATAATGCTAAATAAATGTCAATTTTCGATTCATTTCATTTGCATACGCATTTGACAACATGGACACTTCGGTTCAGCCGCCTGTGTATCACAGTGTTGACTGAAAAGTCTCTCTAATGACTTTTAAAGCCCTAACTAGCTTAGCTTTTACACATCTTACTGATCTTCTGAGACAGTGTTACCCTTCGGAAACGCTTCGTTAAGCTGAGTTAGGCCCTCTGTAATCTGAAGGATCACTCGTCTCCCAGAGTAAATGATGGATTTCATAAATGGCTTCTAAACTCGACACGGGTTCTATAAAGGCAAAAATTTTATAAAACACTCTATTTTAAGATGGCCTTGTAAATTCTTGTTTCCTCTCTTTCATTCTTTTTTTCCCACGTGTAATACCACCCCTCTCCAAATGAAGCGCTAATCGATGACATACGGGGCATTTCATGCACCCGAAGCCTACCGGTCTACCAACGTGCCATTGGCTGTGGTGGCTCTTAAACCAGCAACATTCTGAGAAGTTCTAAAATCCAATTATACTCTTACTCAATCAAGCGTATAATCAAGGAGGCATAAATTCTAATAAATGTTTTAACATTTAGTTTTAACATAGTTTTTCTTGATATGATTATTTTATTATTACTTACTTTTTTATGATAGTCGTGTAATATGCATAAAAATACAGTTTTACTTAAAGTCATCATACAGAGAAATAGATTGTTAACTAAAACATGCTTTAAACGATCTTAATATCACAGTCAGAGTTTTACACTTGATGCCCATTCACGACAGGACACGTAGTTACAGGGTTTCCCACGATTCATCAGTTTAAGCTCAATGTCAAACATCATCAGTTCGCCCAATATTCACGTGTTTGTACTCTAGCTGCCGGATGAAACCCTCACGGATTCAGGGAGGGCAGACGAATCTCACACAGAAAGGATTTGTTCAGCTCCACATGGGAATCAAACTCAGGACCTTCCTTCCAGCGAGGCAACAGTGAGATATTGTATTCGACTGGGTGACTAGTGGTGGACCTGATACTACCTGAACCTATTGAATGGAGGTGGAAATACGCGCTAGACACTTCCAACAAACAAAATCCAACAGCCAGTTTACATCTTGCTTGCCCTCGGGAGAGTTGGGGGAATAAAACAAGAGTGGGCATCGAACAAGGATGCCCTTTTTACCCGAATCTCAAATACCAACCATCATTTTTCTTTACATAATGAAAGCATGAATAAAAACTGATAGCACACCTTCCACTGTTTTACTTAACCCACTGCACAAGCAATAAAGAGCACAGCGCCTGGTGGTGGCCCCGTTGTTGGACCCCTTTATGCATTCATCACTTCCTGCACACATGTTCTCAAGTCTCTGAGCGCCAGGCTAAAACATCTGGACTCATCTCAGAGCAAAGCAATGTTTTAATACAAGGGCTTTACTGACCCACTTAAGCTGGGGTATGGTCCATGTCGTCCGCTTCGACAACGCGGCAGCTGTATCCTAGCAGGCTGAATGTAAACCTTTCATTCGCATGTCGTAAGACCGGCAGCGAGAGCGAGGCTCACGTGACCCAGAGAGAAGTGTGGGGATAACAGCGTGCATTCTCCTTAACCGCACCCCCCCCCCCACCCACCCACCCCTTAAAAAAGTACGCAAGGTTTGGGAAATC
>JAOTRQ010000015.1:12461-52143 GCA_028565875.1 Hoplisoma paleatum | reverse complement strand
CTTCCTCACTCAGTGTACCAGGTTCCAACACATCCGCTCCCAATTCTTCCCCAAAGACACAAAGAGAGCTGCAGACTAGCAGCACTGTACGTTCAAACATGCCACCAGGAGAGGGACAGTGGGTGAACATGTCACACACACACACACAATTATTGTAAATATATCCGTTTATTAAAATATATATATTTCTTTTTTTTTCTTTCCTCCTATTGTTTTATTGTAATATATTTCATTCTTTTCTATAGTTTTATATCTGTACATTTTCTTGCAAAACTTTTATTTTATTTTATTTTTACACACAATATACAATATATTTTGGTCAACTGTACTGAAGCTACTGTGAAGCAACAGTGTGTGTGTGTGTGTGTGTGTGTGTGTGTTCTGTCCATGTGTTGGTTTTTCTCCAGATGCTCCAGTTTCCTCCCACAGCACAAAGACATTTTAGTCAGCGTTATAACTTAAGCTACCGTGTGTGTGTGTGTGTGTGTGTGCCACCTTCATTGACCCACACGTGGCTTATTTCCCACTAACCTGCATGGAATTCCTGGTATTCCTGAAGTTTGCTTTCACCCTCACACTGGTGCTTGGACCGGACATCAGGGGTCTGTCTCAAACCTCAGAGAGGTGCCTCGCTGCCCTCGACGGGAGGATCCTAAACGCTACAACCGTTCAGATCTGAAGGCCAGACGTTGAGAGGTAATCTGCAGCCGTGGCGTGGGGAAATGTTTTGGTTAAATTGCGGGAGGTCGGTGGGACAATAGTGCATCGTGCCATGGTAACGTTCAGGCTCTGTGCCAGACTGCGGGTACGATTACTTGCCCACACCTGCACCCTGGAAGCTCAGGGACACAAATCTAAACCGGTGCCACACAGAACAAGGGTTTAAAGGGTCAGATAGGTTTCACCTGCAGTCCGGCATGTGTGTGTGTGTGTGTGTGTGTGTGTGTGTGTGTGTGTGTGTGTGTGAGGAAGATATTGTTTCAAGATTTTATACAAATTATATCTTTCATATAAGAAATTATGGCACCGACCTGTGAAGGTGAAAAATAATCGAACAGAAAATTAGTGTGAATCCTGCGCGATCAGCTGCTGCTCCCACCTAGTGGTGATCAAATACAACAACACCAAAGTGCTTTATTTTTATTTCTATTTGTTCTTAAACAATCAAGGTTTAAGTCTCTTGCTCAAGGGCCCAACAGACCTTTTTTAGATGTGTTTCTTTACACACAGTGGAATGAATTCTCCCGGAAGTGCTCAACAAGGCTCATAATAGTTACCTGCTCCCCCGGGCATCGTGGCTAGAGATGCTCAAGGTGCTCAGTGCTGCCCCCCCAGTGCTGCGCTAAATATGTGTGATAAATAAGTATACACACAATCTGACAGGTTCTTTTAATAGGTGTCTGGACTTGAAGACTTGACGTCACATCAGCCTTTCTTTGTGTTTTTACTCTTTGTCTGAATAATGTCATTTAGATACGTCTAATTCCCTCTGGGTTGGAAGACGGACGTCCGTGTTCGATGGACATTTGCGCAATAAAACAAAAAACCTACAACGACTTCGACCAGGAAACATTAGATGCAGACTATTGTCTCAATACCAAACCGTCCAGCCCTGCATGACTAGTGTAGGAATTATAAACAATCTAATTTAGACCTCATTTGTCCTAAAATCCGGTAACTGAGTCACCGCAACAAAGCCAGGACCAGATCACACGCTGCCCTATTGGGACGTCTCTCGTCCCCTCACTGACAGAAAAAAAACCGTTTAGTAATGATTTGTTTCGGAAGCCTACAGAGTCGGCCGTCCGCACTGTTGGCTGGATGTACTTACTCCAGGGCCCGGGGAATTCCGGCTGGGAGGAAGACAGGAACGAAGACGCACCTGTTAATTCCCCCCGAGACGACACCCGAGACTCCGGGCAGACGCTACCAATCTGAGGTGAGCTCTGCTCCTGTCATCAGGAGACCGCAGACGCCATGAGTGCCAGTATAATTGATAGTGCTTTGTTTGTGTCAGGTGTGGCACAAGACCCGGTCCGAAGACTGCCGACTCAGTCGTACTGACATGACATGAAGGCCTACAGACCTGTAACTGACATTAATCTGTTACCACGATCTACTGTTATTATTATTAACAACCTAATCCGTTTAACAGGGTGGCTAGATGGGTAGCACCATCGTCTCTGTTGTTTTAGTGCATCCGAACAACAGAATACAACTAATCAATGAACTAAAAGGACCTGGATGGCGCCGTCAAAGAAATGACACCATATTACGGACCTAACGGAAGGGCCGGGACTATCGACAGGTTCATAGCGACCATCGCCGAATCCGGGGCCCAAAAATATATCAACTAAACTTTCTAGTTAATAAACTGTATATTAGTTTATTTTAGACCGAACAGTTAACATCCAAACCCATCTAAATCTGTAAAGTCCCCGATGAACTTGTTTACCATTTCTGTTTACTATTAGTATTGTTGTGTAACGTTTATGTTACATTTAACAATCGTACCAAGTACAAGTTCCAAGTACACAGACCGATATATATTCTGTTCGTCTGTATTGTACATCGATTCTACTAAATTATTTGTAATAAAGTGTTTATTGATTTTATAAACTGACTGACTCTATAGTGACTGATCAATGATAGAATATGAAATGTACTAAGCTGCCATCTAGTGGCCAATGTGCGTTAATTCACCTTGAGTATCGCTGGCTAGCCACGTCACCTCGCAGACTACTCTTTTCAGGCTATGTATGGAATTAGCATGTTTTACCAAGATTAGCACCCACACTTCCAGCTATCAAGCAAATAAATAAATTACTTATTTATATACTACAATACGTCTTAACTGTCATATGTATTGCACAAGTCGGATCACCCCTGTGTGGTAGCCTTTCTTTACGGTCACGGGGGTTAAAGGTGTCATTGAACGACCCAAAAGTGACCGCATGGCGTTACCCTATAAGCTGCCACGATCCTTTTTGTTACGATTCCATCCTCAGCCATCTTCCTATAGTTCAGCGCCCATGAACGATGAAACCCAATCAGGCCTGTTGGCATCGTCTGGCAGTCACCTGAACTCACGATTGCCTCCATGTATAATTCATTTGCCAGGTGATCTACTCGCTTACAGAGGAGCAACCCGACTCCATTGACTTGTCCGCGGAGACACCGAGAGGAGCGACGCTCACTGTGTCCCAAAGCGACTCGAACAGGTAAAAAATGTCGTCGTATTTTTGTTCAATTCTGGTTATTCTGATTAGCTCTCAGGATCGATGTGTCGTTCGGTGTTGGGCAGGGCGTGGACGGAAATATAAGCGGGTATCACTAAGCGCCTATTAAATATTCAGCATCACTCGGTATCGGTGGAAACATTGTGAGTGGTAAATTAGCAGATAAATTAGCATACGTTGTGATGTGTCGAATTTGGTGTGTTTGATGGAAGGTAAAACTCAGGGAACATGACCGAACAAAGACAGAGAGCGCTCTCGACGTCCGGTGAGGCTCTATACCAGGTGCTAGGCCTCGATAAGAGCTGCACCCATGATGACATCAAGAAATCGTACAGGTGAGTTCCTGCGTTTGTAATTCTTATTAATAACCCACTACTGTTCGCTTTAATTGAATCTATTTATATATTATATATAGGCTGATGTGTCTGAATGTCGAACCTCGACATGCCATGATGTTAAATTCCTTTCTCATGATTTTACGACTAGACATGGTAGTTTATTTCTGATGCTACAAAGAAGCCTGTTAGCATTAGCAAATCGCCTAAACTTAAACAATATGGTTAAACTAAACTGGTGCCTACTGCACAGTTCACTGTACATTTCAGTACACAAGTGGTCCAATATCTACGCAACCTCTGTTCATGCTACGACGATGTCCGTCATCTTAGCGACCTCGACGTGATGTCACAGTTATAACAATTGTAATATCAGCTAAATTCATTACACTTAAGTCTACACTTAAAAGTCTTGTACGATGGCCGGTCAAGTCTGAAAACAATCACTGTTCTGTAGAAGACCGGACACAATTGCGGACGCTACTTTAATGACATAAGTGAAAAGAAATATTGATTCCAGTCCAGTACCAATGGGTGTCAATACTATCGACATTCGGATCGAAGGAGAAAAAGATACAGAAGTTCCTAGTAATACGGTTAAAATTGTTGTGGTGTCAATACCTCGTCTAGTCAATGAGCTCACAGCTAATGTGAATGTGTAGATTCACTGACTACAACTCAATCGAGCTTAAAGTGTTAGTAAAAATAGACACATACATATAACGTATACAATATATATGAGAGATATTACAGCTGTGTTTGTATCCAAAAGCAAATACATTGATACTCAAAGTGTTAGCTTAGCCGCAGATGTTAAGCTAAGCTAAGCTACATGCAGTCGTTTCTGTTTCTGTGTTTCTAACTCTTGTTCATACAAATATTAATGTAGATATTCTGTAAGTAGCTGCTCTTTAAATATAATACATCAAATCAGAGACACTAAATCAGATAGTTAAATGATTGTTATTCTTTTTTCTGGTTGCTTTAATTTGTCAACCAATGTAGCTAAGTCGTTCGATGTAGTTCTGTTTACTGGTAGAATAAATAAGTCGATCTTCAATCATACATGGATGAATGTATCCTTGTGGATTTAACATAATAAATTGAAGATTCATGTTCGCATTTATACGCACAAAGTCAAATTAATTAAATGAATAATTGAGTGACTGTTCTGCACTATGTTTGAGCTACATTCGTTTGTTGGCTCTGGGCACACCACGACCATCAGTGAACCTTGACCATCACCCTTCCTTCCTTCCTTCCTTGGACCACTTTTCATATCATTTTGAGAAGTATCTGCTTTTTTTTCTTCGCAGGAAGCTTGCTCTAAAGTACCACCCGGACAAGAATCCAGATAACCCCGATGCTGCGGATAAATTCAAGGAGCTGAACAATGCTCACACCGTGCTGTCCGACCTGACGAAGAGAAATATTTACGACAAATATGGATCGTTGGGTCTCTACGTGGCGCAGCAGTTCGGAGAAGAGAATGTGAACACATATTTTATGCTTTCCAGCTGGTGGGCCAAGGTGACATTTTCTGTTCGGGGTTCTCTGGACTGTATTTTGTTTGAATAGCTCTCGAGGCTGAACCTTGTCGTATCTTCTGTACAGGGTCTGTTCGCCATCTGCGGCGTGCTGACGGGCTGCTATTTCTGCTGCTGTCTGTGCTGCTGCTTTAACTGCTGCTGTGGGAAGTGTAAGCCCCGTGCCCCTGGAGAAGAAGACCCCGAGTCCTACGTGTCTCCTGAAGACCTGGAGGAGCAGATTCGAACCGACACGGAGAGGGGTGAGTGAACTGAGAGGGGCCTGCTTTCCATACCAAAAAATAATATGGGAGATGTTGTATTATTCTGTATACCTAGGAGAATCAGCACATTTTAGATGCTCGGATTGTTTTCATTTTGTTGATTGTTATTGTTTTTTGTACCTGTGCGTTATGTCTGGACAGATGGTGACACACCTGTAATGCATCAGCCAATCAATGCGAGTGAGAAGACCCAACTGATTGGAGACGGACACCGAACATACACCTGAGAATACACATTTATGTTTTATTTTTTAATATCATTTTGCTTTGAATTAAATTGCTAACACTATATTTTTTGTTTTGTTTGAGAATATAAAAAGATACTAAATGTACTGTAGCAATGCATCTTTTTTGATCCAGTACTTTCTGTAAATATTTGATTCCATTATGGTCTGTTTGTAAAGGTTTTCTTTATGTGATTAGATTTTGTGACGATCATGACTGAGATCATGTCCAGTTGTCTTGGCCTTGTTGTAGAATATAAGAATAGAAAATTATAGAATAGAAAATTACAGAATGCCACTTTTACTTACGTTAATGCTTAACGTGAAACGTGCAAATAATCAATAAAAACAAAGCGAATAAAAAAAAACTTTGCCTCCTTCGAGCCGGATTCGAACCAGCGACCTAAGGATCACTGAATCACATCTACAGTCCTCCGCTCTACCAACTGAGCTATCGAAGGTTCTGTCGTGAAATGCGACCTAGAGCCTTGGTACAACAATTAAAAGGCAAATTATATTTACATGGTGTTACATCTTTTGTTGTATTCATTCACTAAACAAGATTTATGAGTACGCACAATCAGACAATTTTGCATGTCCAATTTAGTCCACTTGCATGTTTTTGGACTGTGGTAGGAAACCGGAGCCCCCGGAGTAAACCTGTCCAGGCAGTCAGAAACTCGAGTCATTTTTAAAGGACGTGTTTGAAACCACAGTGAATTGACTTGCAGGTTGTACGTGGGTCATTGAAACACGTTACTTAATTAGTGGCGCTCTTAAGCTAACACTGTTAGCATCATGCCATTCGAAACAATGCAACGAGGTGGCACAATGTATTAGCATTTCAAATAACATCTTCTTAAAAGTGTTTTGACTTCACCGCAGAGCTCGAACTCGCAAGTACATACACTTTAAATAGAATAAATATCAATAATCATTTCCTAACATGTGAAAACAGCTGTTTTTTTACTTACATTTAAACGAATCAGTTGCCTTTGCATCTTGACTCTACAATTGCCACGGTTAACTGTGGTGTTGGTCCATTTTTGGCTTTGTAGACGATGTGTGCAGCTTTAATAAACCAGTGAAAAGAACGCAGGAGTGATGTGGCAGTGTTTTTGGTTAAATACCAGACGGAGCAGACGGAGCAGTCGGGGTAACTGGACATCTGAGCATCGTCCCTGGTGCAGTTCGAATGAATCTTCCTGAAACCATCGGTGAATATAAAGTGAAAATTCCACGATACCTGTTAGTTTAGTCATTGAAAAATGTTAGCACCAGAACACACAATAAAGAAACGCATGTATGAATAGTCCTTTTTATTAAAATGTATTTTGTAGGTACTGAACAACACTGAAACAAAATGTAGTCTTCTACATAAAATCTATTTGAGCAATACTCCAAGCAGGATGTCAACTGATGAAAAACATAAACAAACCAACATATTAGAAGCATAAATCCTTTCGATGGTTGTGTGGTTTCTGAGAATCTCTGTAGAACTTTTGCAAATGTAACCTGAAAAACACTTGGTTCATTTCTGACTAAAATAGGAACATTTAGAGTTTGATCTAATGAAGTCGAGGTTTCCAGTCGATATAAAATTAAGAAAGAAAATTGGTGGATGGTGATAGCAAATTTACTTAATACCATTAAAAAAACATTAAATACCTTTATTTAAACATAAAAAAACAATATAAAGTCAGAACGAGAACCAAATCATAACCTGTCTTTGATACGTATAACAGCAGTGTACTTTATAGGCACCGTCCTAAACGAGGATCTGATATCACTGTGACTCTCTAAAACATTCACATACAGAAATCTGGATTCCAGTAGATAATGAACATTCACATACATACAGGGTCTTAAAGGTGTAATACAACCCGGAAACCGGGAAGGGTGGGGGTGAGGGGTGAGGGGGGCAATGGGCCGCTGGACAGATCGAAAGGTTCTCGATGAATCACAAATCAGGAGAAAAAGAAAAAAAAAATATCGAATGCTTCGTGGAATCTTCAGAACGTGAATACACCAGGACGTGATACAAAAGCCTTACAGTATGTACAAGATCCTTTCACACGGAGATTCGGACTTGAATCGTGTCGAAAATATGCACAGCTTTACAGGGGGTTAAAAAAAAAATAAAGGAAAAAAATAAAACGACAAAATGGAGTTTGTTTTATTTATGGAGTCGAACCGAAGAATTGAAACTTATGAGTGATGAGCTGGTCTTCGGTTAGAAGCTCGAAATGATTGATGGTGCCCGAAAACGTGATTGGATCAAACTAGGAAAAGTCTTGTTGCTTAAAAACTGTTGTGTGATTCTTTTTGTGAAACATTGGCTTTAGTTGATTGGAGAAGAGACGTTGCTGGCTGCGATTCCCCCACTGAATGGATTCGTCTGCTTTAGAACATTTGCATACCAAATCCCTGTGAGGACAGAAAGAACCGTTACTGTTACTGTAGCTCCAGTTGAAAGACACACGTGACTCCAGTTGAAGTTTATCTAACAAGGAACACTTTTGGTGATGGCGGCGAATTTGAAGTGTTTCCACAAACATGACATTACAATGTTCGTGTTCTTATTTACATGGTCTGTGATTCCTTACCGAGTCGTCTTCTATAATCGCCGTGGAGTCGAAGAAGTCCGGTCTGAGTTCAGCTCGCTCTCGTCTGTTTCTCGATGGTGGCTGAGTAATGAGGATGATTTAAAAGAAAAAAAAAAAGATCATTAGTATATTATGTAGAGAAAAAGTGATGCGATTCATATTAGTGTAACAAAAGTAAACTCTAAACAAATACAGTACAGGCGCCCCCTGCTGTCAAATCTAAAAGCCGATTCATCAATTTTCTGAACCAATCGATTTGTACATTTTTAGCTGTCGTGTGCGTGGTGCTCGTGACCGTCCGACTCACCAGATCGATCACCATGGTGTCCTCGAACTCCTCGTTCATGTCTTCTAATTGGCCGCGCGATGACATCATGACGTCCTCAAAGATGGGCTCGGCGTCGTCTTCCATCAAGCCGCGTCTGAAAGAAAACGATCCCGACTGTGAGTTTGGGAGGAATCTGGGCGCTGATGGCTTAGTGGTTCAGGTACTGGGCTAAAGATCAGATGACCAACACATTCAAGCGCCACTTGACCACCCACCACCACCGTTACTGCTACGTTCTCTACGTGAAGTTGTGGGTTCTTATGTGGGTCACGGAGTCGCCTTTCATCCAGTCCACACTATCTCCAATTAACCAGCCTGAATGTCTTTAGACTGGTGCAAGGAAATCGGTTCTCAAAGGGAAACCCACACAGACCCTAAGATGACAATGATGTAACAATAAGTACACTCACACTTGTTGTCTTACTCCTCCACTCCGCGCCTTCATGTAGTTCATACCGCCTCGTTCTTTCCGGTTCGCGTCCTCTATTTTCTGCTGGTCCAGCCATGACATCTGCATCTGTTGACTGTAGAATAAAAGCGTCATCCAGAGCCGACGCCGAGACGAACGCGACGACAACGTATCAGATGATGGTGTGTGTGTGTGCGTGCGTACTTGTGAATGTAGTCGGGTTCTGAGCCTGGCTCGGACGAGTCCTGGTCTGGAACGTGTTCTGCTGCCTGTCGCGGGTTCTCCCTCAGCACCGTGGACGTGAGCTGTGGCGTCTGCAGGCCTCCGGGGGTCTGGATGGTGTCGTTGCGCATCACCCACGAGCCATCCACGCTCTCATCGGAGACTGTACGAGGTGTAAGAGGTGGGTATGAATGTAATGTGTCCATCTGCTACGTGCGTGTGTGTGTGTGTGTGTGTGTGTGAGTGAGAGATATTCGATGTACCGTCGGCGCGTTTCTTGTGCAGTGGCGGTCGCCCTCTCTTGCTGCGGACCGTGCTGGCCCTGCTGGTGGTGCTGCCTGTTGTGACGGACATTCGGTCCTCGTCCCCTCCCGTGAGGAGCGAGTTCCTGTAGGCGATGAGCGGCAGCCACACGTCCTCCCGCCGCTCCATCATGTACTCGGTCATGAATTTCTCCATGTACGAGTGGCTACAAGATACAGAGAACCGTCAACTGGGGCGTCAACAATTGTGGGTTATTACTTTCTAAAGTAGATTTTAACAACTTTTACTTAGAAGTAACTTGAATATGTTTAATTTGGCCAGTAAAGACGATTCAGCTTTCCACTTGTTTTTGATTACACAACAAGATACTTTTATTCTCAAGATGTTTTATTCTATCTAAACTAATCTAGATTTCTACTTATCATTAAGTAAAAGTACTTTTGCTCGGTGTCCGTCTGTGCTCTTGATCTACTTACACAGTCTTTTTATCCTGGCGAAGGAGTTTGGACGAGAACTCGCACAGTACTTCCAGAAAAGCCAGGTTGGGGGGAGGGTACTCCGCACCTTTCGGGTTTGGGAACTTAAAAGCAAAGTCGATACCGTCCCTGAAACAAAACAACAACAACAATAAACACCTGATTGGACGGCGGCGTGACTGATCAGCCACGTGAGGGGCAGAAAGACGAGACTCACTTGTGCAAGGTCGCCACGGCCTCTCTGGTTTTGATCTGATCGAGTCCGAAGGTCAGGGCGAAGCGGCGAGCCAGCTCCTTAATACCGCTGACATGGGAGGAGGTTCGGTCCAGATTGGGACCCTGATCCTGTACGAGTTCGTTGAAGAGCTGAAAAGACACGGCGGATCAAAACACAGACACTTCCGGAATGGACCACAACAGACAAAGACAGAGACATGCAGGTTCGTGTACCTGCTGCAAGCTGAGGATGAGAGTTTTGGCACACTGGATCTTGTCCGTCTGTCTGGTCTTGCTCAGGGTTTCCTTGATGATGTCACCGTAGTCGTTGTAGTACTGAAGACACGATTGGAAAAGAATCGTTCGGGTGAATCGGTCGTGTGTGGACTCTCGTTGAATCGTGACGTTTTTGAAACGGCTTCGGCTCGTACCTTCATATAGTGTTTGAAGATGTCGGCGGCGGCGGGCATGTCCACGATGTCATAGATGATGAGCTTGCTGAAGGCGGCCAGCAGGTTTCTTCTCTTGTGTAAGGCCTCGATCTTGTTGGCTTCGTCCTCCTCGTCACCCTCTGCAGAGGCGACCGGGTTCGATAAAAAGAAAAAAACACGAGAAATATGTTTGCAAGTACGAGTAACGATGTGCAACAGTTTCTCTCAATCATTCTAAGGACTGGTGCCTTGACTCGGACTCTAGTGTCCGAACCCTCGTACCCAAGCTCTGGTTCTCGTCATCCTGGTCGATGAAGACGTGATCCAGGACGAAGCTCAGCAGTTCGCTCTGCAGCGTGTTGTCGGGGTTGAAGACCAGCGGTTGGAGGGCATCTCGGCTCCCTGTGGTCAGCTGGTGGCTGAAGATCATCAACAGGTCGCACAGCAGCATGAACGCCTGCGGACGGGAGAACGACAGGCTAACGATGGCGCGCTCGCCGCAATATCAGGCCCATGAACGAACTCCAGAACGCCGACATTTACTGGTACTTCCCACAATCTACAGGCCCTACAGGCCTTCGGTTCTGACCTAAAGACTCGTGACGCAAATCGGACCGGAACCTAAAGACTTGTGACTCGACTCGACGCAGTCTAGTGAGCATGTTCTCCTGGGGTTCTCTTACCTGCTCTTTGACTGGAGTGTTGACATTCGACAGACACTGCTGACACACCGCCAGAAAAGATTTCACCACTCGTCTTAAAGTAAGAAGATCGTCCTGCACACACACCAGAAAACTTCTTTAATAGTAAAGATCAAATATAAAAGATTGCAGATACTCGGAACGTAATTTGTAAAATAAAATATGAATGTATTTATGTCATATTAAGTATAAAATACATGATTGTAGATTTCAATGTGTTTAATATAAAAGACAAAAGATTGTAGATCTGAATCAATTTAATAAGTAATAAAAAAGATAAACGACTGTAGATCTTTTATACGTCAGATAATATTAATAATATAATATTAGGAGTAAACAATCCTCCCTCTTTACCTTGGACGGCGAGCCCTCAGTAATGCGCACCAGCTGCCACAGGATGGAGTAATGAGAACACTGCAGGGCCTGAACGGCGATCTGAACACAAGATTCACCACATTTGAAGCTTCGCACGTTGTTTTTTATGTCATTTTGAAGTTGATAGGGGGGTGGGGGGGTCTTACCTGCTCCGGCATGGAACCTTGTTCGATTCCCATTTTCAGTAGCCGATAGCAGTTCTTAAACAGGTCCCATTTGGTCAAATCGTGAGCGCTGAGGAGGAAATAAAGATAGGGCCGAGAGGGGTTAAGAAAGAGAGAGAGAGAGAACACTGGAAAAGCTTTTGTAAACGAGCTCTTTACTTGTGAAAAGCGGTGAGTTTCTTGAGGGAGGAAAGGACGCTGTAAATGTCGTCGTCGTCGGCCTCCTCACCCTGATAAAAAAACAACAACACACACTTATTTCTGACAAGGACGTAATACAAACAACTCAGCATCGTTTAGCTTTAGACGGTTATGCGCCGTAA
Organism: Hoplisoma paleatum; assembly: GCA_028565875.1. NCBI lineage: Eukaryota > Metazoa > Chordata > Actinopteri > Siluriformes > Callichthyidae > Hoplisoma > Hoplisoma paleatum. The sequence goes on along the minus strand of JAOTRQ010000015.1, from coordinate 40,020 downwards.
AAGTAATTCCCCTCTATAACGCTAGGGGGCGTTGAGTTTGCCCTAAAGCCTGAAAGGTCATCATAGACCCATAACTAAACTGTTTAAAATCCGACGTCAATTGGTGGTGTGAACAGTCATGATCGTCTTTTTAATGGCGCGCCTGGATACGGGATGTGTTCTAAAACGTAGAGAGCTCTCGACATCCTCCCTAGAACCCTAGCAAGGCATCTTCAAGTGTAATACGACACTCCCAGACCCAAAAAGAAAGCAAGAAAAAGAACGGCGATCATATTAAATACGATTGAATCGTTATCTATACTTTAATGTCGTTTCTAAACGACTTTCTGTTGACACTACCGCGTCGATCTCTTACGCTATGGCCCGCGGGCCGGACGGGGTCTGGGTTCCTGGCGTGCTCACCTCTTGTAGCAGATCCTCGACCGAGTGATTAAAGCGATCCGAGAGCTCGTCGATGAGCTGGCTGCGGGCGATGTCGACGCGGTTCATGATGGTGTACTCCTCGCTGCACAGGATGCTGTATGTCTTACTGCAGGCCTCCAGGACCTCGGTTTCCGTGTGTTTCTCCACCACCAGGCGGATCTGCTTCAGCAGTGCATCCAGATGCTGAGACCGAAAAAAACGCCGGTTACTTGGTACACAGCAATGCGCCAGGCTGCTCGACAGATACACTCGATGTCTTATTATCAGCCCTATTAAGTACACGAAGTCTCTACGAATGTATATGACTGTCCTGGTTTGACCGTTTGACGTTACACAAATGTGTGTAAAATATCACGCGGGTGCGTCATGGATGTGTAATGTAAGTGACAAACGACGTTAGAATCCTAATAACCATCATCCACGATGATCTTGTCTTTCGCTATACTGGAGGTGCGTCCCAAATCACACGCTTGCACACACACACACAACAAATCTCGGTGCACCGAAAGTTCCAGGATGTTGCACTGAAACGACGCTACTTTGCCGACATGATAGAGAGGGACGCGATGTCTTAGTATAAACGCAAGTAGCGTCAATCAAATTATTTATTAGTAAAAAGGTAAACAAAAGCAAATGAAAGCATGAATATTATTACTGAAACAAAAAGTGTCAACATCGTGCGCACTAATATGTAAGTGCTCGGTGCTACACTAATCTAAAGAGTGCTCTTTTATGTCTGGGGAGGGTGAAAACTGAGGCGGCGGTAGCATCGGCGCCCTCAGCTGTTTGACGCGACGTACCTTCTCCATTCTTCCGGAGCTGTAGACCTCCAGGTCGAAGAATTGTGGGATCTGGAGGAGGTTGGCCACCTTCTCAGCATCTGCTTGATACTGGAGAGAGAGAGACACACACACACACACACACACGCACACACAATTATTCACTGATTATCGTTTCGTTTAGAGATGCCGTTCGAGAGCGTGGCTTTCGTTTGTGTGATGACTCGAACCTTCGACAGCAGCATGGGAAGTGCGATGATGAAGTGCTCGGTGAGTTTATTCTTATCGTCGATCTGAGTTTTCTTTTCTTTGGCCGTCAGCACCTGCGGTGACCAGATCGGAAAGTGTTAGAACACCAACAGCGCATCCGGACGTATCAAAACCCCAGGCGTATTTGGGAGGATGAAGATAGGACCCTTGATCCCGTACCCTTTTCCCAGTCCCTCGGCCGACGGGCGGGTGCGCCTCGGCCGCTTGTCGGATGGTGCACACCATGAGCTCGATCAAAGCACTTTCGTGTCGGTCTCCCAGAACTGAAAGACATGAACGTTCCCGATCGTTAGCGTTGGTGTTGTTTAGTCTCTTAATTCGAAGGAGTCCATAAATGCCCAGTGGGGGCGCCCCCGTACCTTCTTCTCCTTGTACTGGCTCCTCGAGGAGCAGCTCGATCATGCAGTCCCAGTCCTTGAGTAGCTCTTGAGAGCTGTCCCACAGGCTGTCCACCAGATACGCCGCGTGTTCGTGCAGCTGTAACACACGTGTACACTCGTGTATTAGCGATTCACTGACATTCATGAATGACGACACAACGTTAAAAATAAGCACACGGGGGAGGTGGGAATCGAACAGACAACCTTCCGCAAAATATTTAAGGTTAATTAAGGTCACTTATTACACTTCTAGGTATCGCTCCGGCCAAGGTTACGGACCAATTTGCATCTTTAAATACTCGTCACGTGATCTTACCTCGCTTTCCAGGAAGAAGAGCACCAGCATTCGGATGAGGTTGCCGTTGGGGCTGTTCCTGCCACGCCTCTTAGCCAGCGCCTCCTCTGCCTGCGGGTCGTGCCTGCTAAACAACCTGCGAGGGGGACGGGGGGACAGTGAGAATCTGACTGATGAGTTCATGAGGAAACGATACAACACAAGGAAGGAACGAAGGAAGGAAGGACGGATTTCTTTACTTCCTGTGGAGGAATTCGCCGGCGGCTACCGCCACGGGCCGGTGCGCCGAGTAGACCAGGTGGTAGACGTTCTCGCAGTCTTCGTTCGAGAGCGCGTCCTCGCTGCCGCTGCGCCACACACACACACACACACACACAGACAGACACACACACACAAAGGGAAACAGTTCTGAATATTTAGGATGGACACATTCGCCATTTTTTAACAGGCAGGTGGAATATCAACAATACATCGTACGCCCATAATGTGTGTGTATGTGTGTGTGTGTGTATATAGACAGACGGACACTTTATTGTTCCCTTTAAGAGGTTTCTTTAGGGAAATTAAGGTCCCAGCATCATCACACAATACAGTTAAATACAAAATAGGAATAAGTAAAGGGAAAAATAATAAACTATAAAAATAATGAAGATTAAAAATAGTCTGTATCTGCGTGTATGAACGTATATAAACGGTGTATTAAATCCGTGTTTAAAGTGTTTGTACGTATAATACAGTGTATGACCATGCTTGACAGTTTAATTCTATTCTAACGTGGGAGTGTTTGCTATTCTTAAAGCTAAGCACGTGACTGCGCACGCACACACACACACACACAGGTGCTTACTGTAAGATCAGAGTCACTAGTCGGATAGCCTCCACGGCGACATCGTACTCTTTATCCAGGGTCATAGATACGATGCGGTCCTAAAGCGGGGAAGAACAAGAAAACAAGAATATATATAAATATATATATGTTTAAACTAAAGGGATTAAGAGCGTCGTTTACGGCCCCGTGTCTCGTATGAAGAGAGTGAATGGAACCTTGAAGCGGTTGGTGAAGAGCTCGAGCTTGGGGAAGAGTCCTCGGTTGGTGTAGAGCGTCTGGAGCGCTTTGAGACACTTGAGTCGGACTTCTCCTTGCTGTGGGAAAACGAGAAACCAATTTAGTGACTCAAGTGCTACTTTGATCGAATGAATCCATCCATCCATCCATCCATCCATCCATCAGTTATACTGGCAGTGAAGGTGACGAGGGCGTCCGTTTACCCGGTCGTGTAGCGTCCAGCCCACGTACTTCAGGTAACTGTCGTTGAGAAAGGCGTCGCTGTAAAGCTTCATCCACACGCCGATCTCCTCGATGCAGATGGCTCGGATCTCTGCTATCGCATCTCTAAAAGCAGAACACAAATGAACGCTGACGGGAATCGCTCGCGTCCATTCTGAAACGATCGTCACGTGTTTGATCGTACTGATGGTGCGTCCGAGACCGTTCACACGCCGAGACGAACCTGTAACGGTGAACGAAGATCCCCTTGAAGATGGAGTTCATCATGTTCTCGATCTCGTCCTGGTTCTCGTGGAGCTGAAAGATGAGACAAGTTAGAAAGCGATTTATTAGCATGAGCTTAGGGTTGCTACGTCTTCAGCGCTACTGTGAGGTCATGGCTGAACGACGAGGTTCCTTCTTTACCTCCTTTCGTTTCTCCAGGAGTAGCTCCAGCTTGTCGGTGGCTCGTTTCCCGGCGACCTTGTTGCGCTCGGCTTCGTACTGCCTCTGCGTGTTGTCCTGGTTGATGCTCAGGTTCAGCGCTACGTTCACCAGGGCCGTCATCAGTTTCATAGCTGGTGCGCGCATGAGGACGTGTTGGGGGTAGGCGGGGGTAGAAACAGACCAGAGTGCGTTGACGCTATTTACATTTAGATTCGCATCAAGGTCAAGGTCGTGACCTACCTGCCAGGGTGCTGGTGTGTCTGAAGGCTCGGACCTGCGAGTCGGACAGGCCGGTGAGTAGCGAGATGACCGTGTCCATCATGTAGTCGTCGTAGATGATGCTGTACTGACACTGTCGGATTAAGACGCCGATGAACTCGCAGAAGTTGTAGCGGAACTTCTTCCACTGGGGGCCGGCAATGGTGAGCGGGTAGTCGCCGCTGTCCTGGAACGGAACGGCATCGCTTAGTGTTTGGAAAAGATCTGTGTGTGTGTGTGTGTGTGGGGTGTATTGTTAAATCAAGTGTCGTGACGGCTGCGAGGGACGTACCTCGTCAAACTCTTCAGTCATTTTGCGGATGATCTCTGCGTTTTGCATGTTTCGGAACATCTCGATTCGTACGGTGCCTGTGAACGGGGGGTGTGTGTGTGAGTGAAGAGACCAGAGGTAGAACATCAGTGTTTGAAATGTTTCATATCTTGTTGTGTTCATGACGTGTTAAAGCGACTGAATTGTCGTCGAGCGACGACCCACTGCTGCCCCTCAGGTGTGTGTGTGAGAAAAAAGGCTTGTGAACCTCACCTTTGCACCCGGAGCACTGAATGAAGAAGTTGATGAGGTCCAGAAGAGCCATGTCTCGATCCTGCTTGTACGACTCGATCCAGTCGTCGACGACCGACTGCGAATCGAACGCACAGACGTGGCGCGGCGCCATTATAGCAAAATACCAAAACAAAACCATCAAAGCCACCAATACAAACCGGGATACGTACGTATTAATTTACTTATTTATTTACCATTTGCACACACACCCGTAGAGCAATTATAAACAGTACAATAATAGAAAACGATGCCAGAACCCCACCCAAAGCAAGCGAGGGAATGGTTGTGACCTGCATGGCGCTCTTGCCCAGTTTGACGACCTCGAACAGCGTGGACGGGTCGCCACCGTCTCCGTTATGCTGAGCCACGCCGTTGGGTCGCCGGCCTCCTTTCTCCACCGGCGACTTGCGAGCTTTCTTGTTCGAGGCTTGCTAAAGGAGCAGAGAAGACGAAGCCATTAGCGTTCGGTCCAAATCCAGACTCGACGACTAGATGTGAGTTGTAGTCTTACGGCTCCTCTTCCCGGCCTTCCTCGTTTCTTCTTGCCTTTACCCTCGGCATGTTCTTCCAGCTCACTGACGCTGAGACTCAGACTCACCGTCTCTCCCTGCCCAGACTCATTTGATGAGTCCCTGCACACACACACATGCACGCAGAAGTTACACACACAACTTGGGAAGTTGGTCGGCTCTGCTTCCGTCCTTGACACTTACTGCAGGGCAGGGAAGTCCGAATTAATCATGCTGCCTCGTGGCTCAGGGATTTTATTGTAGGTGCTTTATCCAGTGCCGGGGTTCGAGGGGGATCCGTGTGAGCGTCCTGCGTCGGCTGCCTTCCGCTAATGACTCAAGCAGAGCGATCTGCGACGACCTCCATCCACTCTGAGCACATAACCTGAAGAGCAGAGCGAGACTCAAAAATAAACTGCATGCACAGCACATTGGTGCCGGCATAAAAAACATCATTAATGCTTGCGGCCACTAGGGGGCAGTACGAGCCACACTTCTAACCCACAACAACATGCCAGAGATGATTATAAATCATTCAGCCATGTGGTTAAGTAAAAGCCAAAGTCATGTCATTGTTCAGGGCTGGTTAGGATCACAGCATGTTGGGTGCACACACCAAAAAAAAACAATAGGCTGCCAGTAGGGGGTGCAAGAAGCACAAGGTTTCACTGTTGCTGTGGAAACTGCTGAACTGGAAGCCAAGTGTGCAGAATGGATCCATTACTTATGTGTGAGTGTGTGTTTTTTTAATCAAACAGACCTGGTTTGGAGAGGCACAGGAGGCCAAGTATTTCCACACATTTGTGCAGACAGACAGTCAGACAGGAAGGAATGAAGATGAATTAGACGTGGAGGGAAACTGTCTAAGTCCGGGGTGAGTGTGTACCTGACACTAGATGGCTCTCCACCTCCAGAGGAATGAAAGCAGAGCAGATTCAGACTCTCAGTCGGACCGTGCGAGATAAATAAAAGTCCGGGTCACCGCGCTACACAGCCGTTGCACTACGCTAAACCCGCCGGTTAATTATACACACACAATGTGATTAAAGGAGACAAATGAAGAGATAGAAATGCTTTTATGAGCCCCCCCCCTTCCACACACACGGGGGTTTCACTGAGAACAGAGTAGGTGACCAAATTTTCAAAGGTTCAATAATAACCACTTCACAACCCCCCTCCCCCACTTCTTCATTATCTCAGTCTGTAATTACGTAGATATGATATGCAGTCTCCAATTTGAAATATGTGCAATATTTGGCTGTAGCATGTGCTTCCCGTCTGTGTCGCTCGGTGTTGGTCTCTATAGATCACACGACAGAAGGTCTTGCGATATGCTGCTGTAACGTGTGCTTCCGAGGTGTCAGCTTCTTTCAGTCTCTCAGCTGTGTCTGTGTGCGCGCACGTGTGCTGTTATCTTTCTTACACACACACACACACACACAGTTCAGAAAGTGTTCCCAGCTCTAAGGTTGATGTAATAACGCTGCATTATTAGCACGATCATCGATATCTTGATAACGTGACTAGCAGCTGCAACCACAAAACAATAACAAAGCGGCACTTTTCGTTTATCCGACGTTGTTTGTGAGTTTTTATTGTGGCACAGCAACACAATTTATTCGGCGCTTAGTTTGCTAAATATAAGCAGAAACTAAACCAAAGAGATGCTGGACAATACATGTAACTTATTAAGAACAAACATGAAAGTGACAAATTGTTTATTTATTTACTTCGCTTTTAACGTCATGTTTTTGCACTCGAGGCGGCATTCATTTGCCTTATGTGCATGTTTTTGGACTGGTGGGAGGAAACCCGGAGCGCCCGGATCGAGGACAACATGCAAACACGGCACGGAGAGGCATCGGGACTTCTCGCTACGAGGAGACGGTGCTAAGCGTAGAAAGGTAATAATAGATTCGATATTTGTTTTAAACAGCAGGAGGCGCTGGTGCGGTCTCGGCAGTCAAACACAAGCCTCCCTACTGCCGTGGTTTACCACCGTTGGGCCCCCGAGCAAGGCCCTCGACCCAGAGTTGCTTAGAAATGATGTTCAGTGAAAGTCGTAGGTTTAATAAGGAATCTGGGAGGATTTGTTTGCAGCACAATATGTCGTATCTGAATTTTTTTGGCTTAGTTTTAACCTACTTTAAAAACCATCGTGCATTCATTGTTTCGAAAAATAAGAATGCGGTTTTAAATAAAAGACGGTTCAGATGTTTCCAGGCTCTCCTGAGGCCTCTGGCGAGGAAGACGGTCGGAACAACGTGCCACGTCTGCCAGGAAATCTGCCCCACTGTGTCTTTACTCCAGATTTTATTACATCACAAGATTATAACCCGACCGTCACCATGCACTCTTTATGTAGTCGATTTACAAGCCATGAGGGACCCCGATAACGACCCCTAATGAGGTTTGGAAAGGTTTCTATTCTTTTTTTTCATGGTTCTTTGGTTACATTCACGACGCAGAAGAAGTGGTTCAGTCCGTCATTTAAAGAGGAACGTAACGATTCACAGCCAATCGATTCTAATCGATCTGTAAATATTTTGTATGATTTTGTACCTGCTGCTGAAATAAAACGGCTTTAATTATTTTGATATATAAGTCAGATAACAAATAGAGTATTTCATTTTTTTATTTTATGAGAAATAAATAAAAACGACCAGGCTTCAATTTCATTTAGGCCAACGTGTATCACAAATCAAATATTCTACAGAATTGATTTTCTAAATATAAATAGAACCCCTGGTGGATTGTGGGATTTGCCTCTGCTCACCAGCATTGTGAGTCTGAACTATGGTTTGATTGTTCAAAACCAACAACAATAACGACGATGACGACAACAACAATAATCACCAGGCTTATGATCGGAAAATTGCAGATTCGATTCTGAGAGTCGACAAGTGACGACTGACGTGCCCTTGAGCGGAGTAGAAAACCCCTTAACTGCTCCCCTGGGTACCGTGGCTCACTGCTGCCCCCTAGTTTGCGTTTCACTGCACGGACCGAGTAAAAATGCGTTAGAATGATTCCCAAGTGCATAAAAGCACGGCGGTGCAAAGCAGTCGAAACAGAAATAGAACCGTAAATTGGGTATCGAGTGTCGTACTGCATTGTGGGTAGTGTTTATCGTTACATCCCTACATGTCAAACATTCAAAAAGAAAAAAATAACAGCAACATTACAATTAATTTATTGAAATGTAACTACATCCTTTTAGGACCGCTTGAACAAATACAACCTAGAAAGAGCCGCATGTATAAAGCACAAGTATTTCCAAAAGCAGGAAACAGGAACGTCCCTGTAATGTGCACACACACACACACACACACACACACACACACACACACACACACGTACAGCCAACAAGACTTAAACTCCATTCATTACGCTGATCCGACGATCGTCTTTAAATAGACCAAAGAAACCACGCTTTAGCTGCCAAGTGTGATACATTATAGATCAAAATCTTCCGAGTCTTGGAACGCCGGTGTAATCGGCGCTTTACACGCCGCCGGGAATCAGATCCACGTCTCCGAGATCTCGGGACAAGAACAGCGGGGAGAAAAAAAGCTGTGATTATTTCTTTTTTATTGTGTGTAGTGTGGGTTTCGTCCCACAGTCCAAAGACATTTAGCAGCCCCCCCCCCACACACACACATACTTGTGTAAAGGTTAAACACGCGCATCATCTCCAGCGCTTTGTTCATAACACCAAGATTATTAGATCATGACATATTTATGATGTGCACAACTGAGATCTGAAATCAGGTGTTTACGACATTCTGAACAGACTGAATCATATTTTCCACAGACACGAGCAACACTGACAGCATGTGTGTGTGTGTGTGTGTGTGTGCGTGTGTGTGTGTGTGTGTGTAAACAGAATTAAATATCGTTCGATTCAGTAACAAAACAGGTACAACAGATTTTCACTTTTTCTTGAATGCTCCAGTTAGGGGGCGTCAGAGCGACTCGTGATCATTGTGTCTTACTCTGCACGCCCTTCCTATTGATCCGGGCTTGTGACGGGCACCGTTGAGCACTGCTTCATGCATCCCAGAGTATGAGTACGAACGGATATCACTCAGCGAGCAGATGTGGTGGTAAATTAGAATTTGTAAAAAATATACTGCTTAAAACGGTGGGCACGAGGCGCACTAAACGGACGCCCGTTATACCATCGTAATGAAATGGGGCGGGACTTTTGACTGGTTAATAGCGGCCATCGCCCAATCAGAAAACGGAAACGAAAGCTTCGTATAAATGTAAGTACCGCTAATAAACGTCTTCATTAACAGGGGATAAAGAAAAACAAAGATGGCAGACATTGTGGCGGGTTCGAGAATCGGGCCATCAAATGTTCACCCGCCACTTTCCCACTTATGTACGACACCAGAAAGACCGGTTACACAAGAAGTCGTTACTACATCAAGCACGATGTTTTTGTGAAGATCTATAAACAGATCCTGAGATTTTATTTCCGTCCATTTTCTAGATTTCTTTCCATCTTCCGTCTATAACGACACGGTGGCTTCGTGATTAGCACCGCCGTCTCACAGCAAGAAGCGCCGGGTTCGAATCGACTGTACATGCTCTCTTACAGACTAGATTTAGACCCGCCCACGACTCGAATAATAAATATAAGGGATATAATAAAGAAAGAAAACAATTTGCAAGTCCTAGGTTTGAATCTCGGATATGATCTGTTAGGGTGGGACGACCGGACTAAATGGGTGGGGTCTTTGAACGCTTTGTAAAGACAGTGGCAGGTAGGCGTCTATGTGTGGGTGAAAAAATGCTTCTGCTCAGGGTTCCTCGTACGGGGCGGAAGACCTGTACTGACCACGCTAAATTGGGAGAAAAGAATTAAGCAAGTATAAATGTTTTTATTTATTATCATCTACCGCTATATTTCATCAAACAGCAGTCATTTAATGATGTCATTTGATTGTACATTTCGGTATCTTGTATTTATGACCTGGTTGTCTCTGGTGAATTCTTGGTTTGTAAAAAAAATAATAAACAAATCACGGCAGCGGTCATTTAATCGTTTGAGGCTCCTCGTCGAAATTCTGGCCGAGCGACCAATGGAGGTGGAGAATGGACTGGTGACGCGCCGGCGAGCTGGTTGAGGAGGATGTTGCCACGGTAACAGCAGACCTCGTGGAATTAGATGGCAGGAGCCGCCCGCGAGAGAACCGACGGCGCTTCCCGAAGACGTGACGGACAAAGATGAGAGTGACTGGAAAGAAGGATGCTGAGGGGGCGCTTTTCTATTATTGAGAAATTAGACAGGAGGAACGAGGCACTATAAATTTGGGAGACGAGGATGCTTATGATAAGAGACGCCACGATTTGTGTGTGTGTGTCTTCCAGAGTTGTACTCTAATTAAAGTATTTCCTCTTATTCATGCTCCCGAAGGATAAAGGCCGAGGATGCTGATAGGATGCGACCTGAACGGTGTTTCTTCTGAAAGCATGACTACTGATACTCACATAAATGTTAAGAAGTAATCGCAGCAAGCTTACTGGTAAATGCTGTTAGCGGTAGCGAGCGAATCTGACCACTAGGAGCCAAAATGTGAATGTTACACGATACCTCCGATGATATAACAGGATTAAATTCATAGGCTGCCTGACTGGACGGACCAAAATTAAATAAAACGTAATTAAATTAGTTCACCGCCACACCTCCAGAGGGGAACAAGTTTCTGAGGGTTTTGTCCCGTTTGTGTTTATCTTCAATATCGATCAGGAACATGTACAACGAGGACATGAACATCGGATGCTTTTAGATGTTGAATTGTAAACATTGAGGTACCGCCATATACGAAGAGAGACTACTTTAACTACAAGCGTGCGACCTGCATTGTTTTGATGCTATAGTAGCGCACAGTTCAAAAACTGAAAGCGTACGCCAATCTTTGCTGAATCAATTTGACGCAGGAGTATAAATCGGCCTTTACACAACTCAGGGAATATAAATGAGTAATCTTCTCATCGTGGAACCAGTCAGTGGGTGGAATATATCAAGCGGCAAGTGAGCATTTGGTTCTACACATTGGCAGAATTCGAGCGAGGGTTAAAACATCTCTGCGCCCCTTCGAAGGGTGTTTCTCGATGGAAAGTGGAAAATGAGGCCCAATTATTTATCTATTTAGACACTTCTCGTAGTCATAAATGTGTGTTATTTACATGCCCGTCTGGAGAAATGTCGTAACAACCGACGCTCACAACGATCGTTAAAGCCGAAGTAACGATCGACATTTTGCTTTCGACCGAGTAATGATTCGAATGTGGCCACCAGCGCCGGTGGACCCAAAATGCACCCAATCAATCGGTGACACCATCATACGAGGTGCAGAAAAGAAAACATCTGCTCTGTTTTAACGCACCGCAGCACCGGGACTGAACCTGAACACGAGTGTGATCAGCTCGAGCGGATTCGGTGTGTATATATATATATATATATATATATAAAGAGAGAGAGAGAGAGAGAGAGAGAGAGAGAGAGAGAGAGAGATTTGTTATTTATTACGATCATCAGTTGGTGATGGAAATGTAAACGTTAGCTTCCCATTGACACTGTCAGCATTTAGCAGGCACCTTTATCGAACGCAACTCACTTGAAGTGTACACAATTTTTGAGCAATTGAGTGTTAAGGGACTCCAAACAGTGGAAACTTGGTGGTAGTTGGGCTTCGCGTCGCCTCAAGAAGATCCCACAGTCCAGAATATTCTGAGACGACCGTTTGCATTCAAGCGCTGGTCCCAGACCCGGAGAACTACAGAAATGTTGCGTCAGGAAGGGCACCTGGAGTTAAAACTCTACCAAGTTAAAAACAGATCAGGATCTGCTTTGGCGAATGGATTCACTCACAATAATCACTTGGTCTGAATCGTCCCCGAGCTCGGCGGCTGGTCGCAACGTTTAAATGAATTACATTTATTTCCAATAAATAAAGTGATGAAACGATGTGAAATCTGACTGGAGAAGGATGCTGAGAATCAGACGCACTACACACCACTCCTCCAAACTCCTGAGCAAATAAGATCCGATTGTTAATATAAAAACTACATTTAATTAAATCTAAAATGATTATTTTCATCTTTGGGAAATCTTACATTTGATAAGAGAACTCCGTACGCATGGACGTTTTTAACAACAGCAGAAGCAATAAATCAAACCCGAGCTGCCGGCGTGACGGTGGACTGCCCGCGTGTTTAGAATAGAAATGAGGTGTTTGCTAATTCTACACTAAAATCTTATTTTTGCACATAGTGACCTAGATTTGGACCGTGTGGTTAATGTACAAGGCCGATCTTGGGAGAATATCACTAACTTTCAAGGCCGCTTATCCAATCAGAGTTGTTTGGGTTGAGAGTTGGTGGTTTGTTTATTAAAGTCAACGCCTGGCCCAAAGCACACAGTAACACCCTGGCTGATACTTTCCTATTCGCTTATGGTGCATTTGGATGTCCGCATGGAACATGAACAAAACTCTACACAACAAGACCCCGGACTTGAGTGTCTCGGGTTTGAACAGAGTGACGTGAGGACACGTTCCCATGTTTCATATGTGTGTAACCTGTGTAATGACTTGAAATAACATAAAACATTTACAACAACGTGAGCGTCGAGCCGCCACGAACCAGTAAAGCAGCCTGGTTTATAATCTGAGCCCCTTTAATGAAAAACAATTCAATAATAAATCTAGAGAGTAAAAACGCTTGAGAAACCGGATTCGCTTTGCATAAAAGGTAAAAAAGTAATTTATACAACCATCATATAACAGCAATTATATAGAAGTATAGAACTAATTTGTTTGTTTTAAACCTTTAACGCTGTTATTTGTATGGTTGTTTAAAACCAGCATTTCTGAAGTTCTAGAGGATTGTAAACATTTTAATGCTTTTAAATGCCCCCCCATGTGAAGCACTTTTGATTTGCCACTGTGTATATAAGATGCTATACAAATAAACTTGCCTTGCCTCAGTTTAATCACACAGTGTTTAGAACAGCCAGTGACGACGAGCAGTGGTTAGGATAACAGGCTAAAGATCACCGATTCAAGCTCCACCAATACAAAGTTACCACTGTTGGGCCCCTGAGCAAGGCCCTTAACACTCAATGGCTGAAAATGTCATTCCGAGCCGCTTTGGATAAAGGCGTCTGGTTGATGCTAACAACAGAAATGGAATGCGTTCTGCTGGGCCGAGAGGGAAGGTGAATATTATTAGATGTCGTATTAGGCGGCGACGTAGTCTCTCTCTCTCTCTCTCTCTCTCTCTCTCTCTCAGCACAGATGATCTGCCGACACACACAAACGCTCGTGTGTGAGCGTTACGATTTACTCGCCTGCAAATGATACAGCAGGAAGATGTCGTAACGTAACATCATCATAACATCTGAACCACAAGTACCAGGAGGACAAGGTGCAAGAGTCAACATACACCACCAGATTAAATAATACAGCTGTTGTCTACACAACCACATAATAATAATCTAATAACAATATCATAACACAGCTGCTTTCAGCGTCAACACAACTGATTAATTTATAACGATATGAAACCAACTACAAAACTAGATAAAACTTCACATTCCAGTCTTTACATCTCCTCACCGTCATATTTGAATGTACACAGCGGTACGGTCACACGTCCGAAAGCGTCAGATAGAGCACACCAGACCCGAGAGTGCTCAGTGCCACCCTATACCCCTAGCCTGCCCAAATCACTGCATTGCTGGTGATAAACCCTGGATCACCTCGCAGTTCTGTGTGTGTGTATGAACACACACATGCACACACAAACAATCCAAATATAATCCTAAAATAAAAAAGAATGGACCCTATGAACGAAAAAAAAAAGAAGATTCTGAACGGACATTTCTGCATCACCTCAACGCGGTCATTTTCCTGTTATAGTTCTGCATCAAAGTCATACACGGCACTAGGGGGTGTTGAGTTTTCGGTCATGTTCGTGTTGACTTTCTAATAAGCCGACGAGCGAGTTGGAGCTGATTGATATTGAACGACGGATGTCTGGACATTTCGGATCATAAACAAAACATCGAGGCACCGCCACATGCATAGAGAAACTACTTTGCCTACATGCATGCGCATTCATCGCCCTGCGTCGGCCGACACGCACCTCCAAAACGAAGTGATCAAATGTAGAACAATGACAATCCAACACTAGTAGTTAAAGTAGTCTCTCCGTGTATCTAGTGGTGCATTTTTGATGGTCATGATCAACATCTAAAAGTTTCGGTGTTCAACGAGGTAAAATGATCTCTCGCCCGTCACCATACTGGAAGGTAAATACAAACGGGACTGAACCCTTAGAAACTCGCAGCCGTGCCACTGGACTTTGGAAGTCGAAATCAGCCTGAATATGTGAATATGAAACGAAAATCAAAGGGCCCAAAATAGAGATTCTGAACTTTTGTTTTTAAGTTGTCAGTGAGCGACTTTCTAATTCTTCAAACTAGAATTTATTCTCAGAAAGGTGCATTCGGACTATTTTAATCGTTTGAATATTAAAAATGATTATCAGATTAAGTTATGGGGCTGAGATGAAAGGAAAACGAGCCTCATCCTGTTGTGTAAGTGACTCCTAATAAAAAACCCGCTAAATGTTTTTGGCGGCACTTTGGTTTGGGAGCCAATGAAAGGAGTCAAACAGACGCGCCAAAACACACAAATCATTTCGCTTAAAGCCGAAATGCTGCACTTTTGTTTTTGCATTAAATTGGGCAATTAAAGAGGCACAAGTTTGCACCACTTTGGAGTCCTAAAGTTAGTAAAGTGTAAAGTGAAACGTAAACAACGGTGCTGCTGGAGTCTTATAGACGGAGGGACAGACGGATGGATCAATGGACGCCCGCTGATCGGTCGTGTTCGGAAACAGACGCGTGTGTGCGTTCCTATGAAGCCTTATAAGCGCTGGAAGTCGAACGGGGGAGGTTTTTGATTCTCAGGAGTGATGCTTGGCTTGTGAGAGAGAGAGAAAGAGAGAGAGAGGGAGAATATAACGTGCTAACGCTAACACTCGGGTTAGCCTTAGCGCACTATCACAATACTAATAACAACAATGTCCGTCAGGACGGCCTTCAAAACGGCGTCTCTGGCGGTCGTATTTACACACGAACAGACCCGGTGGAGCCCGGCGGGTGTTTTCTCACCCCGGCCTGATCCAGCGGGCATTAACCAGGGCGCACGTATCGTGCAGGCTGACCATCCAGAGGCGCTCCCATCCCCCCACCTCAACAGTCTCCCTCCGTCCTCCATCTTTGATACGAAGCAAGCAGCGGCAGAAACGTTCCCCCGAAATTACTCCCCAAACTCGGCCAAACTTACCTCGGGTCGGCCGAAAGGACTCTCCGTGACGCGTCCCGCCGATAATTAACCGAATAGGACGCAAGAATAGTTAATGTTTGATATTGTAATTTAGACGTGAAGCGGAACCGCGCCTTTCGCCGGAGAAGCAATCCTAAACTGCCATCTGGTGGCACTCAGCGCGGGCAAATGGCGCGCGCGCACTCTGATCTCAGCTCGCCTCCTGCTGGACAGAAGCGGAACTGCGCCGCCGAATGCAGACCACTGCTCACCAAGTGTGTGTGTGTTTGTGTGCTCTCTGCGGAGTTTGCATGTTCTCTGTGTGTGTTTGCGTGGGTGCTCGGGTTTCACAATCCACAATCGTGCATTCGTGCAAACATACAGTCAAGTTAATTGTTATGTTCATTGGAGACACCGAAACTGCCTTGAAAGTGTGTTGTTGTTGTTGTTGTTTATTCGTTTATTAACGTCATGTTTTACACTTCTAGGTAACATCCATGACAGGAAACGTGGAGAACATGCAAACTCTGCAGACAAAGCCCCGGTTCGACTTCTCGCTGTGAGGCGACGGTGCTAATCACCAAGCCACTGAGCCACCTTTCCCTAAAGCGTGTGTGTGTGTGTGTGTGTGTGTTGCCTATTAAACTTGCTTTTCTTACTCTCAGTAATGGTTGGAGTATCATTTTGAGGTGTTTAAAATCCCAACAACACTGCTACACTTACTACTTTAAAAAACCATACTGTAAAACTAATACCATCCAGTATAGGATTATCTTATCTTATCTAATAAAAAATTGTATAGGTGTCCCTTTCAACAGATTGGGGGGGGGGGGGGGTAGGGTAAAGGGGTACAGACAATGTCTAAAGTATCTGGAGTAACTATATAACTATATATGATTTTGTCTTGATTATTGTGGGGAAATATTGAGTACCATGGGCAAATTAGTACACATATAGTGGTTATGTGTTGTTTATAATGCATACATCATTTTATACTTTAGATACCTGTTAGGTTTTCCTAGTAAGATTGATGGCGTGTAAAAAGTTATGGCAGTATATACAATCTATATGAATTAAAGTGTGCATTAATAGTATAATAAACAGTATGGGACATAAGTTATACATTAGCGTGGTCATTTTGTTTATACGATTTAAATATATGTAATTACTGTTGTAAATTATAACTGCAGATGTTCTTGACTGCACTTCTAAAGATGTTGTACATCTAATATTGGTTTTCTAATAATCCAGATGTTCATTACAGTGCAGTTTGAAATGCTCCTCTTAGACAGTAACAGGCTCCTAAAACATGACAGTCGAGCTCCCACACTTCCTGTGTCGTCCTTAATTTATATGCAAACGATACAATTCAATAACAAAGAAATTCTTTTGTTATTACCGACACACAAAGCTTCAAGAGACCGACACACAGCCGTCTGTGTAACTACAGGAGACTGAAACAACGACCAGGGAAACTAAGGCTAATAGTTGCTATTTTATTTATCTAAAATCTAATTTTATTTAAATATTATTTATTCTGTTCCCCAAAAGCCATCCCCTGGGTCTTAAAGGAACGATACAGAATCTTTAAATATTCCCCTAAATATCAAACCCCTCCTAAGTAAGATTTACCGAGGACAGAATTGTACCCACTGGTCAATCAGAATCACGGTCTAGTATAAAATAAATAATAATAGTAAAATCGTAGTAAAGAAGAAACTAATAGTAGCCAGTGGTCTATAAAAAAATAAGATAAGACGAGTACATGTATGTGTGTATATATATGTAATGTATAAAAAAGACGTACATGATCCAATGGCAATTAAGAATCTCAAAAAGAAAAATAAAGAAACAATAATACAAAAAGTCAAAGTTAAAAATAGAGGAAAGGAGAGAAAACAGTAATCAGTAAAAATCACGGCGGTAAAAAAAACAAACAAGTATTTATTAAATAAATAATAGTAAAAATGAAAACAGATGTAATGTAAAAAAAAAAGACAAACACTAATCAATGGTCGATAAGAAACGCAGTGAGGGAGAAGTGTGCACATCAGTGGTATAGTCGTAATAAATATATTTTATAGTGTCACACGTGATGTTTAAATACACACACACACACACACACACACACACACACACACACACGCACGCTGGGGGCCCCTCTAAGAACCCACAACATGTTCATCACGTCACACGTTCATGATAACGCGTTTCTGTCCTTTTTGGCCCTCACGTGCCTCCGTACGCGAGTCCGTCAACGGAAGAAATGGTGCAGCGAGAAGAGGCGGGATCGCACCGAGCCTACACACACACACACACACACACACACCGAGTCCCGGGGAAAAAAGACCTCCGAACTGCACCGGCGCTCGTTTATAAACGCGGCTCAGCTTTAAACCCCGCTGGTCCCCCGGAAACGCGTCGTGTTGACGTGGAGCGCCGGTTTTAATATTAAAAGATCAAAAGAACAGCCGCGGTCATGGCTAAGCTAACAAGCTAAATCCTGTTAGCTGTAAGGAAAAGAAAAAAGTTCTCCAGCGGCAGTAAAGTGACCGTTTGTTGTCCGCTCGCATCCCGACACTCTCGGCTGAAGTTGAGGCGCTTCGACCGGCTGACGCGAACTCTCTCGACGCCGATGTTCATGGACTTGAGACGGACGTTTTGAGGCGCTCCGGCCCGACGCCTCCCCGCCTCCCCTCCCCGGATACACAGACGCCCCGCGCTGAGCCAAGGTGAACATTTGATTCGTATTAAAATACAAATAAAAACACGCCGATTAAGCGGCTGCGCGTCTCGCCGCTCGAACTTTCATCTAAACGCGATAATCCGTAATAATCCAGCTGTTTACGTCGTATTCCATTAGCATGGGTTGCGTCTCAAATCGAGTCTGTTCGCACTACGTCAGTACACTATCAACCGTGTCGGAGCAGGTGCTGACTGGGTGTCGTCTATACGCACTATCGAGGGCGCAGTTTGCGGTTTAGGACGCGGCCCGAGTGAATACGGAACTAGCTCCACTAGCGCCATTTAGCATAACACGGCTAACGAGCGCTAGCTACCCGTTCTACTTGCTTGTTAGCTCGCTTTGTTTGTTTACGTTTTTGTTTTTTTTTTAGGAAAACGACCGCCTTTTGCGTTTTTGTAGCAACACGACGGCGTAAACTTGACGTACTTTATTTTATTTATGCTCATATTCGCTGGTTTAGACTTCGTCGCCGCGTGGTGGTGTCTGTCACGGTTTAAATTTAGCCAGTCTGTTAGCCAGTGTAGCGACGCCAAGTCTCATTTTAAATGTACAATATTGCTTTTATGTTCTAATAATGTTTAGTCATTAGTAATGTAATATACAGCACTGAATTGCTTTAGTTGCTGTATGTGTGTGTGTTTGGGGGGAGGGGTCTCGTCACGTCACGGGTGTTTCTGTGTGCCTTGTGCTTATTGAAAAGCTTAAACAAACTCCAACACCAACAAAATAGAAAATTCCCTGATTGTGTGAGTATTTAAAGGTGTTCGGGATTCACCATAAAGTGTATTCAGTGCTTTTCGGGTTACAGGACTGCTGATATTCTGTGTGTGTGTGTGTGTGTGTGTGTGTGTGTGTGTGTGTGTGTGTTCAGTATCCTGACCCTTTTTGTGCGATGATTCCAGGATGAAATTGTAAACAGGTTGACGACTAGAAAAGTTCGGTGTCATATCAAACCAGCAGGAACATGTCTTGTTCAAGTGCCTACTTTCACTACAAGTGTGCACACTTCGTTGTTGTGACGAGTATAGTTCTTTAATACTCTTCAGATTGGCCCATTTCATGGTATCCAGGTTAACACAGTTCAGAATCTCTTCGCCGGTGTGCTTACACGATGTTTGCATATTAGCAGTGATTTTACAGATCTCAGTACTCGCAGCTCTCGGCTCGGTGAGTTTATTAAATCCAGTGGAAACACTGCACTTGGTTATCAGCTTTTGGATCAGGCTTCGGTTCTGTTTGTCGCAGCACGCAATCAAACAGCAAATCTTTTTTTTTTTAACGGATAAAGTTGCTTAATAACGCTCTAAACAAAAAACCTCCTTTAAGCTTTTACTCGTCTCACAATTCCTTATCGATCGCCAACAACGTTTGTCTCACCAGCCACCAAAAAGCAAGTCTGGTTGACTTTTCTTTGTCCATTCTTGTCTTTGTCTTGCAGCCTTCCTGGTGATCTCGAGAGCTCTGTGTAAAGAGCCAGGACCTGGACGGCTCATGACTTCGGACCACGAAGGCAAAGATATAGTCGAGCCGCTGCCGCACCAGTTGCAGGAAGTGAGAGAGAAAGAGATTCCTATTTTGGTAAATATTCATTGTATCAGGGCTGTGAGATATTCCAAAAAGAAAATTCACACTTGTTTTCAAATATATTAACTTTATTTAATTGTTTGTTCCCGATTCTTGCATAATGCTGTTGAGAGAAATTGCTTTTAGCATTTTAATTTGAAAGACTGCGCATGTGCATTACCTAGAATTATTAAATTGTGCAAGTCGTCGTTACGTTTAAATACGTTTCAAAAGTAGAAAAAAAATCTACAATAATAAAAGTTTGTAACGAGTCGTCGGTTAGTCCAAGATTTGACACACTAGTTTTTGAAACACTGGATTTTTGTTGGTTTTCCTCACACAACATTCACTGTCTATTGAAACTTGTTCTTTTCGTTTGTCGCATTTCTAATCTTGTGTAAAAAACGTTAATTCGAATGAACCAAACTAATTAAGTCGGAATTCAAAGCAAAATTATTTTTAACCTAATTTTAGTGTCTGCTGACTCCGAGCTTATCTTTCATTCAACCAGGAAAGCCCTCATGAGAGTGAGAGTTGGGGTTTGATTGATGGCGCCAAGTGTGGCATTTGGGCGGGTCTAAATAGACTATTTTAAGCATAGGAAAGGGGGCTAGACTGCCATATTGTACCTCCTTTTTTTCTTTCTTCCCCTCTCGGTGAAGCACGTTGAGAGGAGCTGCATGAGTTTTCTTTCTGGATTTTTATTCCAACTTGATCATGGGTTGTTGTTTTAGTAAAGAACTTAATCCTAATTTGGTCAGCGAAAGAACGAGTCTTCTACGAACCCCTGTTCCCGAAAGCAGCCCGGTTCAAGACGTCAAACAGTATTCTGTGACAGAACCTACGGAGGAAAAGCTCGCGGGACTTGCCAAACTGGGCCGGACGAACCCAGCTCTTGACATCCGGAGTAACGATTCGTCCACCAGCCTGTCCGCGAGCCACAGTTCGGTCAATAAGGCGAGCAGCAACGTGCAGGACGGCACAGACGTTTCTCAACTCGATCGAGTTTTGAAACCCGATGGGAGCCAGGAATGCCTTTTGAAACGGTCAAACGTGGATCCCGGAGATGCCGTAAAATCTTTACAGAACCCTGAAACAGCTTTGTTGAACTCCGTTAAGCAGAAAATAGCCGAAAATGCAGCGCGAAGGGCAACCTGGTTCCGTGAAGTTGAATCCCCTTGCTTGGAATCGGTGGCAGCATCTGGGAAAGGTCAACATCTTTCTGACGGAATCAAGTCCACTCCAGATGTCACGTTCGAGAAGTGTGGTCAGGTGCACAGAGCAGGTCCAGAATTCTTATCAACATTAGAAGTGGCCACATGTTCACCTGATCACGAGCCAGATTTGGATGACCTCAACTTTGAATTGTTGACGGAACAGAGCTTCAAACGGAGAACCCAAAGTTTCTACAGCATTTGCTCGATCGACGCAGACGATTTAGGGAGTGAGCCGGAACCAGCGGTATTCGATCATACATTTGCATTGGCTAACAACGAAGTGGGGCGGGTTAGCCACTCGCAGATTATTGCCGACTCTAAACCTTCAAGTGGGACCAAGAATATTTTATATAACGTTCAAATACGACGGGAAGATGAAACGTGTTCTGGAAGTATTGGAGATCCTAATCTTCCTGACCTTCTCGAGACCTTCTGTCTATACCCGAAGGGGAAAAATGCACTTTCTGAAAAGTTTATTCCACTTCTCGTTGAGGACGTCCCTGAGCCAGGAAAAATGTCTCGAATCACGTCTTCCGATGTAGCATTAGACGAAGCTGTTCCTGATTTGCTGGGAAGAAGTGGACCATCGTGTTCTGTCCAGTCTGCACACTGCATTTGTTTCTTGGCTAACAAAGCCAACGGTGAGACATGCATGTCTCATGTTTGTGGAGGAAACCTCTCGGAAACGCCCAAGACAATATCTAAAAGTGTTCACCCAGGTTCCATTCCGGCTGGGGAGAGAGTGGAACCGGAGCAGGATGAAATCTGTCGTTTTTTGGTAGAACCTGAAGCTGTGGAATGTTTGTCTAAGACGGCTGTTCAAAAGACGACAAGCTTAGAAAACACTCATGCGGTGGAATTGGAAGTAAGTTCTGTTAAGTCTGCATGCATGTCTCCTGTCTCTGAAGTAAACACCCCGGAGGTAGTTTGTGAAGTATACATCTCTGAACCACCCGAGCAATTATCAGAAAGCATTTCTTCAGGCTCCACCTTCGCTGGGGAACCGGCACAGGAGCAACTCTGCCATTCTTTGGTGGAACCTGAAATTGATTTTGGTTTGTTTGAAGCTAAGACTTCTGTTCATAAGGTTACAAGCGTTCCTGAGGTGGAGCTGCATGTGCCTTACGAAGTAAGCTGTGCTAAATCTGGATGGAGTGAAGTTCCACAGGAGCAGTATAACAATTGTTTGTTGGCTATTAACACTGACATGTCTCATTCCTCTGGAGTAAACAACCCTGAGGTGGTTGGTGTAAAAGTACCCCTTTATGAAACGCCCAAGGATTTACTTGATGTTCCTATAGGGTTCATCTCTGGTAGGAAACAAGTGGAATCTGAGCAGCAGCGAGTATGCGGTTCTCTGCTGGAACCCGAAAATCGAGATCAATTGTCTAATACAAGTTTGAGACATATTCTTGAAGTCAAACCAAACATCAGTTTTCTGGCAAGTAATGAGACTCTTGTCGACTCGTCATATGACCCAGGAGTGCCTGAGGATGCCTCTGAAATCTCAAAAACATCCAAGCAATTCACTGAAAGTTCATCTTTGGGTATTAAAGATGCTGCGAAAACCCCTGACATCGAGGAAAATATTTTCCACCATGTTGAATCTGCCGGTTTGGACCAGATTGTTACAGAAGAAGCTTCCAGTTTCCTCAACGTCTTAACTACAGAGCCGACAATTCTTCCGGTTTCTGTTCCAAATATCCAAGATGAACGTTTGCCATCTTTAGAGGCACTGCAGAAGCAATCAAATCAGCTGATCGATGCCCTTAACAAATTGGCACAGAACCAGTCAAGTTCTGAAGCTTTGAAACAGTCGTGCCAAGGGTCAACTCCAGCAAGTAACTCCAGAGACGCTCCTGCCCTTCATGTGAACTTAGAAACTTGCTTAACTTCTGCCGAAGATGGTGTATCGGAGACGAACCCATCTGATTCCGATGCTAATAAAAAAGTCGTGTCTGCCGAGGTGGACCCCCAGTCTGAACCTAAAACGACCCAAGAGTCACTTTTCATGCCCGATAGACCAGAAAGGACTGGTGATCTGTTTCATCAAGAGACTTCTCGAGCAGTCCTGGTGAATTCCGCATCGGACACGATTCCAACGCTGAGTCATAATGCAGAAGGAAGGACGGGCAGAATCAGTTGCAACATTTCCTGCACTGACCTTCTGGAGGTCGCAGCAGAATCTGACCTCGTGAACCAAAAAGAAATGGTGAAAAGAAGAGATGATGATCACGAGCATGACTTACTTCAAGATCTTTATCATTCAGAGGATTTGAATACAGAGCTGAACAAGTACTTTCCGGATTTAAAAGTTCTGACTGATCCTCCAGTTGCACCTGAAGATTTCTGTGCTGTAGCTGCTCGGAATCAGAAATGTGCCGTACGGAAAACCCCGGACGGTCCTGGCGTCATTGGTGACCGACAGATTAAACTGGCGCTGCCTTACTCTGCCGTGGAATCAAGCACTCAGGATGAAGATGGCTCTCATTTAAAAAAGGTCACTATTCTCAGTGTTTCAGAGTCACACAAAGTACCAACACTGGAAGGTTTTGATATGTTTTCTCCAAGTATTCTATGTGTAAAATCTCAAGAAACTGAAGAGCACCCTCACCTGGTTTTCTTCAAGAGTAACAGTCCTGAAGATCCAGCAAACCCGTTACGTTCAGAAGGCGACGTCGATGCTGTAGATTCCATCTGTGAAAGTGCCATTTCTGCCAACTTACCCTGTCCGATAGAACTTCCTGACACTTTTGGCAGTGCTGCATTGTCTAAAAAGAGTTTGCAGAGTAAAACTGACCTTCTTGTACCCCTGGTTTTTAATAATGATCAGCAAACTCCGGATGACTTGCATTACTTATCTAACGCAGATAATCAAGACCCTGAATTAAAGCCGGCAGATTTGCCTGCTATGTGCTCGATTGGCATCACACAGGAGGAGATTCTCGACTATCACATTCCTCTTGTAAGCGCCATACGACCACCCTGTGATATCGGAGACCCCCTTCACGCTAGTGAAGGCCACTGTGTGACCGGGGACACGGCCGACTTCGTGACGAGTCGGCTTCAAGCATACCAGCTCGATTCACTCGACCCAACGATCGCTGCCCTTGGGACTCCTAGGATTTATCCGATGACCAATTACGGTGCTCTTCATAATGGTCTGGATGAAACCGCGTTCCTGAACATGAAGGCCATCCCGTTACCAGTGGAACCCGCACAGGTCGACCTTTACGCCAGCACCCCTTCTTATGAGATTCATTGTCTGGAAGCTGGGGCTGTCCCTGTTTTTCAAAGTGTGTCTCAGACAAGCGAATCTGAAAGGGAACAAGGCGTGATTAATATGGTGTCTGAACTTCTGGGGAAATCGGACACAAATGAGGATAAAGATTGCTCCCACTACCTGTCGATGTGGCCCGGTAAAACCGACCAATTGGCTCTGGACTCAACTTGGCAGTATCAATTCCCTGAGAAAGACGACGAAGACCCTCAGGCCGATGGAAAATCCGTTCCGAGTAGTGATTCCGATGCCGTCCAGGCTTACATGCCAGCTTACCCGTGCAACCTGTTAGTCCCCGATGGGTCCTGCGTATGGGACTGGAAAGACACTTATGATCTTGTAAGTCCATGGTGTGAAAAAAAGGCTGACTGTTGACCGCTGAACAACGACCGTGGGTCAGTCTGTCTGATTTGTTTTGTAGGAAACTACCAAGGTGTCCGAGCTGAACCCCAACGCGAAGGCATGGGCCAGTTACATGCCTGACCCAGAGGCCTCAGAACTGGCATACACGCAGTCATGGGAGGAAATGCCCAGCGATTCGGATGCCATCTCGGGAGGTAAACTTGTTGTATTATTATTAAGTGATAAATTAATACATTAAAAAAATTAATACCTGCCTTTCTTAAAAAATGATCTCCCTTTTGATCCAGGTTATGTCACCAGCAACGAAGATGACCAATGGAGTGACGAGCAACAGGTATCCATCTCAGTAGCACTGCCCTCCGCGGTGGCGGCAGAACCTGTGCACATGGACTGCACACCCGATCAGCTGCAAGATAGCACAGTAAAGGGTTAGTTAAATAAATAAGCGTTTGTTTTGATGTTTTAGGCATATGTAATTACACTCAATATGTCTTTCCTCTCTCCTTATGTAGGAAGTGATGGTTCCGATTCCTCTTCTCAGCCTGAAGACCTTCGAGAACAACTCAAGGCAACTCTGGAATTTTGTCTCTCCCGGTAATTTCTTCATATTCATATTTTTATGAACGGCATCAAAACAGATGCTTTTCATTACGAGTGACTGTCCAAGGCCCCAAGCGGTGATCTTTGAATGACCCATTTGTGTTGTTTCCACTTGGCTACAACAGCTTACTTCCATCTTTGCCAATTGGTGAATGTGTGGAGCGTTTTCAGTCCCACTTTGTCGAACTTTTGTTCTTTACCGCCGTCCACCCACAGGGAGAACCTCGCCAGCGACATGTACCTCATCTCTCAGATGGACAGCGACCAGTATGTGCCAATCGTGACCGTTGCCAATCTGGATCAGATCAAGAAGCTGAGCACAGACGTCGACCTCATCGCAGATATCCTGAAGTGTAAGTCGAACCCGACGCCGGAGTTAAACCTTAACATTAAATAGCACGAAATCTGATTAATAATAATAAATTGAAGACGGAAAGAATATTGTTTATTTACATTTTTATGTCATTGTTTTTTAATGTATGTAACATTTATGATTCAAGACACATCAAACACACTCATGGATAATTTCACATCTTCAATTGACTTCAATTTAACTGCATGTTTTTTGGACTGCGGAGAACATGCTAACTTTTCACAGAAATATCCGGGTCTAGCCGGAAATCTAAATAAATGTTACTGTTGAACTGTTTTTATTTTATTCCCCCCATCTATCTGTACCTGAATAGATCAGATTGTGGATGGGTTTAAAGTACGGTGTCTCCAAATGAGGATTATGGCCGTTAATAAATAAATGAACGAATGAACTTCCTGTCGGCAGAGGCGAGGATCGAACCCGGGTTCCTAATGCGAAACGTGTTCTCATCATGCTTATCTGATTTTTGAATTGTAGCACTTCCTTTGGTACAAGTGGACAAATGTGGCGAGAAAGTGCGGCCGAACCAGAACCGGTGTATCGTGATCCTCCGGGAGGTTCCTCAGGCCACGCCCATCGAGGTGCGTCTCTTATTGATTTGACTCGAGTACCCGCTAGCGTTCTTCCATCCGTACACGCGTACACGGTTTTTGGTAATCATTCTGTAATCATTTGCTCTCGTAGGAAGTGGAGTTGCTGTTCAAGAGTGACAAACTACCTAAATTTGTGCACTGCGAGTTCGCCTACAACGACAACTGGTTCATCACGTTTGAATCGGAAGCAGACGCACAACTGGTAAAGACGGCCACTTTGGTTTTATTTGCATAAACTCGCTGACCTGCGGCTCAGGTCACGTGAGCTCGGTCTTACCGCTCGAATCCTTTCCAATTATAGGCATACCAGTATCTCCGAGAGGAAGTCAAGACCTTTCAAGGAAAGCCCATAAAGGTACGAGCTGTGTGTGTGTGTGTGTGTGTGTGTGTATGTATGGGCATCAGAACATCGTTGGCTATTGTTTTATCTTTACCGATTCCAGGCGAGGATCAAAGCCAAGGCGATCGCGGTCAACAATTTTGTGCCAAAGAACGGCTACAGGCCCATGGACATGTCCTCGACCCTTCAGCAGCAGCAGCAGCAGCAGCCGCCGCCGCCGCCGCAGCGCTACACCTCGTACTACATCCCCACGGCGTTCGGAGCCCAGCAGCAGCAGCAGTTCTCACAGTTTTACAGACTGGTCGCCCCTCAAAGCTGGTCGGCCGCACAGAGTTACATGGATCACAATCTGGTGAGCCGATTGGATTTGAAGGCTGGGTCAGAAAGAGTCGCTTTGCTGTCTTGATGCCTACGTAGGGAACTGTCATAAGACGTCACGTTTTAAGGCGGGTTATTCGACATTCAAACCAATAAGATCAACTGAAATGACACTGAAATACGTTACCTGTGTAGGAAGTGAATTAGGTTGTGGTGGGTAGCACCAATTTCTCATGACCAGAAGGATTTAGGTTTGAGTCCCAAGTGGGTCCAGTACTTTAACCAACTCCTACAGAGCCCAGTGCCTTAACCACTAGTCCAGTAATTTATTACTAAACTACTAATCCAGTACCTTAACGATTTAACTACTGGTCCAGTACACTAACGATTTAACTACTGGTCCAGTACACTAACGATTTAACTACTGGTCCAGTACACTAACGATTTAACTACTGGTCCAGTACACTAACGATTTAACTACTGGTCCAGTACACTAACGATTTAACTACTGGTCCAGTACACTAACGATTTAACTACTGGTCCAGTACACTAACGATTTAACTACTGGTCCAGTACACTAACGATTTAACTACTGGTCCAGTACACTAACGATTTAACTACTGGTCC
>JAOTRQ010000015.1:1189-12361 GCA_028565875.1 Hoplisoma paleatum | reverse complement strand
ACACTCTTCTCTCGCTGTCTTTCCTGTCTCTCTTACACTCTCTCTCTTACATACACACACTCTCACTCCTACACTCTATTCTCTCTCTCCTGTCTCTCTTACACTCTCTCTCTTACATACACACACTCTCACTCCTACACTCTCTTCTCTCTCTCCTGTCTCTCTTACACACTCTCTCTCTCCTGTCTTACATACACACACTCTCACTCATACACTCTTCTCTCGCTGTCTTTCCTGTCTCTCTTACACTCTCTCTCTTACATACACACACTCTCACTCCTACACTCTCTTCTCTCTCTCTCCTGTCTCTCTTCCACTCTCTCTCTTACATACACACACTCTCACTCCTACACTCTCTTCTCTCTCTCTCCTGTCTCTCTTACACTCTCTCTCTTACATACACACTGTTTTTCTCTTTCTCTTACATACACACACTCTCACTCCTACACTCTCTTCTCTCTCTCCTGTCTCTCATACACTATCTCATACTCTCTTTCTTTCTCTTCTATCTGTCTTACACTCACTCTCTCTTTCTTACATACGCACTCTCTCTATTCTCTCTCTCTCTCTCTCTGTTTGATATTCAGGGCTGGAGGTGTCCATGGCACACGAGCGCAGGCCCCCCATGGTCCCATCCTCGGTCTCCAGGTACCACCGCAGACGCTCCTCCGGCACCCGGGACGAGCGCTACAGATCAGGTGAGTCAGCGGCACAGTGGGACGTCTTCAGCAAATCGGAATCCAGATTCCCGGGGGGGGAATTCTAGCACTTCGGGGGCCGGGGACGCGGCAGCGACAGTGGGCATTGAACAACACACATTCTAAACACGGGCTGGTCCTTCGAAAAGCACCCTGGTTCAAATATTAGATGCTGAAATCCGGTCAGCAGGTGAAGTCCTGTTTATCAGAAAGTAGCTCCTGTTGGTCTCTTGAGTACGACTCTTAACCATCAATTCCTCAGACTGGGTACTGCCACAGTTCACGTCTACTAAAAATATAAAAAAGTGGTATAAATAAGCTCTGGAGTTGTTTGTTTATTCTTTTATTAACGTCATGTTGTCATGATATGCACGTTGGGTGACGCGAAGGCTCTCGCTACATATTTTTAATGATGAATTCCCTTCTTAAAAAATAAGCCTCCCTATTTATCCAGGCTTGGGATTGGGACTACCATTTTAGGCATTCTATGAACCCCGGTTGGCGGAGACTTAGCGGGACCATGCCGTCCTGATTAGATATCAAGAATTAATAATAATTATTATTATAATATGTCAGCTGGGACCGAATCATGCCTGATGTCGGTGACCAACCGGGTCGGACATGAATACACGTGGTGACTAAACGTTCGGCCGCGTGAATGATGGCGTGAGTCAGCGGACCGGGTTCGTCACCACGCCGTCTGTCCGGATTGTCCATAAAGAGTCCAGCATTCGTCAGATGAACGTCCATGAGTCACGGACGTACTATTCCATCTGCTGCTGGCTAAACGCTCCACCCGCAGGTCATTCGTTTCGAGTCGTGCCGCTAGCCCCGCCCACACATGACCACATGACCACCAGTTTTCAGAATACACCTTACACCCTCACACCCTCATGCCGGTTCATGCCCCCTCCCCACACTGTCTCCAGACGTCCACACAGAGGCGGTCCAGGCAGCTCTGGCCAAACACAAGGAGAGAAAGGTGGCCGTCCCCATGCCCTCCAAGCGCCGCTCCCTGGTGGTCCAGACCTCCATGGATGCCTACACCCCTCCAGGTGAGTCTCAAATCCAGTCCAGCAACACACACAAACACACACACACACACACACACACACACATCAGTTGATTCACCTGATCTAATTGAGTCAGGTCTCACTGTGATAGTCATGTGATCGAAGCTGAGGAACAAGACTAGCAATAGTAATGATCGCAATAGCTTGGTATGATGGGATTGGCTGAAGCGAGGGGGTGGGGTGGGGGTGGGGTATGACTGAATAAAGAGGTAAACTAGCAGAACAACTAGTTTAAGTATTGGTGGCACTGATTTGAGAAATTATACTAGAAATTCTAGAAATGATTGAGCTAGTGTAAAAACCTTAACAATTTAATAAAGCGCATGAAAAGCACCAATCTGGCAACATGCGAAAGCATGTACCGAACAGAACGGGGTTTGTGGGTCCAATCCCATCACAAATTAGAGCATCAGTAACAAAATTTATCCTAAAGCTTATTTATTTAGGAACATTATTATTAAATAAAACTATTTTATTGGACCAAGGATCGAACCTTGTGGTACACCGTCACGGTCAGCCAGGGTCCAACCCTCACAAAACATCCAGGTGAAAACCCAATCATAGCTCCGCCCACTTTCCAGTTCCACCACCTGGGCGGAGCGCAGCGTGGGTGTGAGTGACTCTCACTAGGCCTCTCCCCGCTCTCGTCCCTGCCCCCCCTGACAGACACGTCGTCCGGCTCAGAAGAGGAGGGCGTCCACGGTGAGGGCACGCCCACCTCCAGCCAGGGAAGCACCAGCATGGAGCACTGGATCAGCCGCGCCATCCACCACGGCTCCACCACCTCGTCCTCATCTTCGTCCACCCAGAGCGGGGGCAGCGGGGCCGCAAGCCGCCTCGCCGACGTCCTGGCGCAGGCGCACATCGGAAAGTCAGGTACCTGCTATACTGCCTTCGTGATGCACGCGTTCACCGCTGAGATCAACGCTAGCACACCGGCACTGACATTCACTGACAAGTCATGAGTCTGCAGGGTGGGGAGGGAGCTGGATTAAAAAGGGGGCGGGGTCTTCTTAAGGTATCTTCATATCTGAATTTGAACCACTGTTGTGAGATTCATTTTTATTGTTTGCATAACACAGGAGAGACACAGCGCCCCCTTGTGTTTTCATCGTAACTGGGTAGCTTTTATTCTGAGTACATTTTTTATTCTGAGTAGAATATTTCAGCACTAGCGCCACCTCTGGTAGAGCACCCCGGGTAGCTGTGGTCCGTCTCTAAGCCTCTCCTTCCTCCAGGGCCGATCGCTCACCTCTCGCTGAAGAGGAAAACCATGCTCGGCGTGGCGGAGAACGGGAACTCGCTCCGCCGCTCCTGCGAGTTCGGGTCCGACCTCCTCTGGCCGCCACCCTTGGAGTCGGATGGTCAGTATGAACTCCGCCCCCTCATCTGCCAACGCCCACCGATCACAGACCGAGCATGTATCGGCCCCTCGTCATTTTCACTCATCCTCATGGTCCTCAGAGTCGCCGGAGATGCAGCGGTGTGTTTCTGCATGTGATGTTTGGTGGGGAGGGAGGGGTGATGGTTCGACGGTAAACCTGTGTGAACAGATCTGCGGGTGCACCGTCGTGTGGATAACAAGTCCACTAGTCTGGTCATGATGGGTTGATACAATCTGCTTTTATATACATTATGTTAGACAGACAGACATAGACAGATAGTGGGGAGACAGACAGATAGTGGGGAGACAGACAGACGCTCCATCCATTCCAACGGTACCCGACCTGCTGAGCCGTGATCCGGTCCAACGTCAAGTTCATGAAGCTTCTCCAACCGGAGTTTTAGAACTGAATAAAGAAAACGTCCTCCATGATCTTCCATCTCTCGTTTATCTGACACAAGACGAAGCGCCGGCGGCCTCCGACGAGACAGACGTCACCATCGTCTCCATTTCCACCGCGCCGTATACATCTTCAGACTCTCCCGCTGTTCCGCCCAGCTTCCGTAAACCCCTCCGGTCACGCTGGGAACTCATTAGCGCCCGCCTCACTCAGAATTGTCGGCTCACCATTTAGTGGAAGTTATTTTTGCTTCGTGACGTGGGAGAAAAAAAGCAGCTGCTGAGTGTTTCCTTTAACAATACCACCCCCACCCCCTACACACACACACATACACACCGCAAACCCCCAATCCCTCCACCAGCCCACCGCCCCAAAACCCTCGATCCCGCTCAGCGGCTCACGACAGGTACAGGGTCTGGATCCATAACCAGCGTGACACGCAGTCAGCCGGCCGGCCGCCGCAGTCCTGACTCATTTCTGTCAGCCGCATGAATAATGCGTGCACTTTCAGCCAAGATTTAAGACCGAATCGAGAGCCGCGGCTGCAGAACCGGCAAATTATGGAAACGTTGATGGAATCACGATTGTGCGGCTTTAAATTCAAAGTCTACAGATTAAATAGCGCAGTTTAGGAAAACAGGTTCTAACATTTCCATTACATTCACGTCCCATGGAAGTTACGCCACATTACGGTGCCTTAAAGAACCCCAGGCCTTTATTATCCTGAGTGTCTGCGGGACCACATTTTTAGTCACCCAGCTCTCGTGGTACCTTGAAATATGAGATATAATCAATCTCACCCCTTTGTGGAGTCGGTCACTATGGTACAGCGTACGTACTTCACCCTAAATCACCGGTGCTCGAAGCGGATCCATAAAAGCCCTGGGTTGCTCCTTCTAGCCAACCCAGTAGGTCTCACTTGGTGTGTTGGAATTAAATTCAGCAACCACACCGTCTCTTTAAGGATGGCTTTAAGACGTCTGGTCTAAATGATAAGTGGATAAAATTATAAACAGGGGTTTTGGACACTTGACTTACTCACGCCACCCGGAGGGCATAAAGGAGACGTGGCTGTCAGCTGGCGTTAAGTCCGTCATACGTATAAGGAATCTGTATATCTCTGTATGTTTGCCGCTATGGTACTTACCTCACACTACTTGTGACCTCATCCTAAGTGATTCGGCTGTGTGTTTCAAACGTAACGGTTCAAATCTCGGCAGCGCCGTTGAATGTTTGCTCTTAATGGGCACATTTCGCAGTGCCTATACCCGCACTTCCCTACATAGACCCTGATAAGGAAGGGGTAAGAAGGGTCATCAAGGTGCCCCCTGAATCAGGAATCAGTCAACCAGAGTAAAACCAGATCTCGAGATGATTTCTTTATGTGACTCGAACCTTGTTGTAATTCTCCATGTGATTGGCACGCGTGCCAACTCACAGTGACCCGATTGCGATGTAGTGTGGGGGGGGTGTTTATCAGACGTCATGCCCCCAAAGCCCAACAAACAAGCGTGGCACAGGCAGCCCCGTAGGAGGAACACGAGAGGTTACCGGTGGTGAATAATAGGCCACCGATAGCAGGAGATTTACAACCCGCGAGGAAACGAGGGTTCCCAGAGGGAAACGGAGCAGCGGATGTAAACGTGTCATTATTTAATCCCGGGGAAGATAAAAAAAAAAACATCCATCCATCTTCATTCTGCAGGTCCTGTCATCCATCGCCGTTCCATAACACACACCCTGGTCGAGTCCCTTAAATGTTCACGGGCTGCTTTCATCGTTGATATATTTCTCACCACTGTGCTTTCCTCACGTCCAGAGAACCACTCGGCCCCTCCCGATGTCACCACCTACGCCTCGGAGCATCCCACGCAAGTGGAGCGGCCGCAGGTGTCCACGGTGCCACGGACCGCCCAGAAATACGGCAACGCCAAGCTCATGGAGACCGGAGACGGTGAGTAATCAGTCTGGGTAATTCTTCTCCATAACGCTAGAGGGCGTTGGGTTTTATGGCAATAACGGCGTTGGTTGTTGATCGATACTGAACGGTGAGTGACGTTAAACGTCGGATCATAAACGAAACGTCGTAAACACCGAGGCACCGACATCGACAGCGAGAGACGACTTTAACTACAATCGTACGCAACTCTATAGACGTGTATTTAAGGAGGAACCTATTGAAGCTTTGTATTACCAGAGTGCAGGTGCCGGTCTGACCTGTCTGGATATTGGATATTAGCCAGGGACAAAGCTGATCCATGTATGAACTCGCCTAGTGCAGGTGAATAGATCTGTACAGTGCGGTGAGGTGAGAGGAACACACGCGGAACCAAACGGGAAATAGAATTATTATGAGAGACTTCCTGTACTTTTTATTTATTTTCACCGGGCACTGCGTCCTTCCAGATATTTCTGTCTTGACCGCGTCCCCAGTGATAGATCCTCGGAGATCAACGCCATGATTGAAAGCATCGATCCGCCTCCTTTATGACGACTTAATTTGCTTCCCGGGGACATTTCGAGCACCGCGCTTTGCCGGGAAGCGTCGATCAATAACCTTTGTAGCAGAGATTTGTTTAGCCGGAGGAGAAAATTGAGATAATAAGTAAAGCAGCGAGTTTGTTTTGGCCTCCACCATGTTTGAGAGAGTACTTTCTGGTATCGACAGATGTGTGTGTGTGTGTGTGTGTGGTTTGCAGGGGTACCGGTCAGCAGTCGGGTCTCTGCGAAGATCCAGCAGCTGGTGAACACCCTGAAGCAGCCGAGACGGCCACCGCTCCGCGAGTTCTTTGTGGACGACTTCGAGGAACTTCTGGAGGGTAAGTAACTATAAAACGTGTGGGTACGAGTTGCCCCGTCGTACCCGGGGCATCGATGACGGCATCCTGGCATCACGGAACCTTTCCACGTTCTCTCGTGCAGTTCAGCAGCCGGACCCGAACCAACCGCGGCCGGAGGGAGCGCAGATGATGACCATGAGGGGAGAGCAGCTCGGTGTGGTGACCAACTGGCCTCCGTCCCTGGAGGCGGCGCTTCAGCGTTGGGGAACCATCTCACCTAAAGCGCCCTGCCTCACCACCATGGACACCAACGGCAAACCCCTCTACGTCCTCACTTACGGTACGGGTACCTTCTGATGTCCGATCCAGAGGGGACGTGGTCAAGCGAAAGGGATCGAAGGTGCTAGATTATAACTGTCGGGACAAAACATGTCCAAAACTGCGACTCTTCTGGAGTTCGGCAGGGGTCGGTAGGTAAACGAGGGTTGTAAACCGGTGAGCTACGGTAGCCCAAAGTTGGTTAGCTCAGTTATCATCGTCACAAACGAGTCACAGTCACCACCAGACCGAAAACCGTTGTGGAGCAAGTCGAGGGCGACTGTGGCAAGGGTCAAAACGGCCGGTCAGTTAAGAGTAAACCGTTTTGGAAAGAGTCGCCTCCGACTCCGGCACCTGAATGACCAGGTTACAGGGTCACAAAGGTGCCGGAAGTTCCTGATCTCTAGTGCCTCCGGTGGACCGAGACAATGTTAGGAGGGTGGTCATAATGTTCCACCTGACGAACTTGACCGTCCACCTTACACTCCTTTCATTAGTGCTCTCTCAGGATGCTGTCGATTTGGGATGTCGGCATTCGTTCTGACTCAGAAGACCCGTCCGGCTCCACCTAGTGGGTAAGACGTGTAGCAGTGGAGGTTCTTGTGATTTGCCGTGAACTCTCTGATCTGTCTCTGTCGATCCAGTTACTTTTCGAATAAAAAGCGTCTCTACCTACTCCACCTCGAACGCTCCTCTTCATCGACGGGTCCAGTAATGACGCATCAGCAGGAAGTCCTGCCCCCTTTCGTTTACGTCGTGTCCATCGTTTTACTGTCAGTGCACTTTCAGCGTGCGATTTGAGACGCGCCAGTGATGTCAGTATCTTCCATTACAGATTCCTTTCCATCTTCTTCTTTACTTCTTTACTCCCGAGTGCGGTGTCGTCGTTTTTTGCCTTTAATATTCACGCCATTGATAAATTGCCAAAAGTATCCGCTCACCCGTCCAAACGATCCGGATCGGGTGTTCCAGTCACTTCCATGGTAACAGGTGTGGATGAACTTGACCGGCCTGCACCACGACCCGATAGAGAAAAACCTTTGGAATGAATTAGAACGGAGATCAAGAGTTGGGATCTTCTCGTACCAGGATCAGTATTGTGACATCACAAATACACTTTTGGAAGTCCCCATAGAGACACTCCTGAACCCTGTGGACAAACGTTATGATATTGAACATTGTGTATTAGGAACGTGGACGTGACTTAAGCTCATGTGTGAGTCAAGGCAGGTGAGCGAATACTTTTGGCTGTATAGTGTGTGTGTGTGTGTGTGTGTGATATAAACGGTCAATATTTGTTTGTTTCTTTGTTTTGTGTTCTTGGTTCGACTTTTTTAACGTCCGCTGATCCCGTAGGGAAACTGTGGTCACGGAGCATCAAGGTAGCTTACAACATCCTCCACAAGCTGGGAACCAAGCAGGAGCCCATGGTCAGACCGGGGGACCGGGTGAGTCGTCTTACACCGCGCATGGACAAAAGTATGTGGACGCTCCGGGGAACAGCTGGTGGAATATGTGACCGTCCGTTATCTGGTTTTACCAGCGCTTAATCCTGTTTAGGGTCACGTTTGGATACGCGAATACACAAATCACCTGAACAGGTTGTTGAAGGGTAGAGATATATATACACACACACATACATACACACACACACACACATACATATGTAGTCGTCGTACATTTCAATAAAGGAATCAGTAAAGTGTCTCTCTATCTACCTATATACAGATTTCAGTATCTACAATGAATCTGTTAACCCGACTGCATGTCTTCGGACTGTGGGAGAGAACAGTCTAAATTGCCTCCCCCCTCCCTCGCGGGGGGTTCGGGTTCTGTGCGGAGTTTGTATGTTCGTATGTCCTCCCTCGTGTCTGTCACACACTTCCTCGCAGATGACGGTCCAGTATTTGACATCTCCTCGCCCCTCCTCCAGGTGGCGCTGGTGTTCCCAAACAACGACCCGGCCGCCTTCATGGTGGCTTTCTACGGCTGCCTGCTGGCTGAAGTGGTGCCGGTGCCCATCGAGGTGCCGCTCACCCGCAAGGTGAGAACCGACTGTCTTACAACGTACAATAAATAAACAAACAAACAAACAAACAAAACACCCCCAAACATTGTTTTATCATTTTAACACAAATACACACACAAATACACATACACACATACATATACCCCCACACACACACATACATTCACAAACACGCACCCATAGACGCACACACACATACATACACACACACAAACACACATACATATACACACACATATACGCCCACATACAGGCACATACATATACACATATACACACACGCCCACACATACATATACACACACATACACACAAGCACAGACACACGCAAACACACATATAAGCCCACATACAGGCACACATACACATATACGCGTATACACACACGCACACACATACATATACACGCACGCACGCACACACAGAGACTCCACACCGGAGTTGTCCACCTCCCCCCCCTCACCCCCTTCGACAGGCACTGATTTATTTTGTTGAACTCTTCTTGTCTCCTCGTGCCAGGACGCGGGCAGTCAGCAGATCGGGTTCCTGCTGGGCAGTTGCGGGGTGACCGTAGCGCTGACCAGCGACGCCTGCCACAAAGGGCTTCCCAAAGGACCGACCGGCGAAATCCCACAGTTCAAAGGTCAGCACTAAAGGGAAGGTGAAGGTTGCCGGTTCAAGCCCAGGCATGTGGGAGCCCATGACAGCGGGCATCAGAGTCACCCCGGTGCCCACACGCCCGCTAAACCATAACTGCACCTGGTTATAAATAGAAACGACCCCCGGAGGTGCTCATCGCCACGTGAACGGATTACGTCTTCACAAGCAGGGTTGCCAGATGGCTCCTATTGCAACCCCCCCTCCAGCTTCTGCACGATGCACTGCAGTCAGCACGGCTCCAGAATGGCTTCGTGCTTTGACCCCCACACACACACACACACACACACACACGCGCACACACACAACCAGGAGTCTATTGTGGTCGGCAACTGCCAACGTCCGAAGTTTAAGCTAGCAGCCGCTAGGATCCATGTGTCTTCGTACACCTTAATAGTGAAGCAATATCTACTTTGAACACTAGAGGGCGCCAAAGTCGCGGCCGAAATTAACCGAACGAATCGTTCAAGTTCATTCCGGTTTTTAATGTTAAAATCGTGTCGTCTAGTCAAATGTATAAATATGAAAATAAATAAATAAATATAAGTGTGTTTACTTGTTTACCCCGACGGCTTCCGTTTGTTCTGCCGATGTTAGGTTGGCCCAAGCTGCTGTGGTTCGTCACGGAATCCAAACATCTTTCCAAACCACCGCGTGATTGGTTCCCTCATATCAAAGATGCAAACAATGACACGGCCTACATCGAGGTAAGAGGAAGTGACCCGCCTCTGTACTCGTGTGTGTGTGTGAGTGTGTGTGCTTATTTATTTATTAATTATGTTGTACAGTGTTGTTAGAAATCAACTATTGATACAATTATTGTTATTGTATTAACAATACATACAATTATTAAATTATTATAAAAATACTATTATTATTAGTAGTAGTAGTACAATCTACTTTCGCAACGTTCTTGTAAATAATAATAATAAGTTTAATAATAATTTAAACACAAATATCCTGCTTTTTATGGCTTGCCGTGGCATTGTGTTTGTTTTTGTGTGTGTGTGTGTTTATTGTAACGTGATCATAACGATGTTATTTAACAGTTCGATCGTTGAAAAATTACAAAATATTGTGGCTCCGGGCCACAATAGGGGCGTGTCTGCCGTAATCTGGGCGTGGCTCGTGATGGAAACAATGGGCGGAGTTAGGTGTGGCCCGGGAAACGCGTCGATTCTTATATGTGCCCGGTCGGGGGGCCGAACATTACAGACGTTTGGCAGGATCTGGAGATTGTCTTGGTTAGAGGCGG
Source organism: Hoplisoma paleatum (assembly GCA_028565875.1). Classification (NCBI taxonomy): domain Eukaryota; kingdom Metazoa; phylum Chordata; class Actinopteri; order Siluriformes; family Callichthyidae; genus Hoplisoma; species Hoplisoma paleatum. Next base: position 1,767 of record JAOTRQ010000015.1, on the reverse strand, counting down.
GATGAGTGAAAGCCAATCCGAGAGCGTTATTTATTTCTCCTGGCTGCTGATTGGCTGCTGCTAGCGAGCTATGAAAAAACAACACAATTATTGTCGTTTGTGTGTTTGTGTGTGTGTCAGTACAAAACCTGCAAGGACGGCAGCGTTTTGGGCGTGACCGTGATGAGGATCGCTCTGCTCACACACTGCCAGGCTCTCACACAGTCCTGTGGCTACACGGAGGGTGAGAGATCACACACACACACACACACACACACACACAATCTACTACAATAAAGTTTCTCGTTCCGTTTCAGCCGAGACTATCGTCAACGTTCTGGACTTCAAGAAGGACGTCGGGCTGTGGCACGGCATTCTGACGGTGAGGGTCACCGCCACCGTGGGGTTAAACTAGCGATGCATCGTGGGTATTGACGGCTGCAGCGATGATGTAAAACACGCTGTAAAGCTCGTGTGTGTTGATGTATCAGCGTCGTCCTCGTTTCTGACGTGCTCGTTTCTCATTGGCTGGTAAATCTGAGACTCCGTTTCTATCTGACATGCTGTCTGTCATCTGTGCCACCCCCTTCCAACCCCCC
>JAOTRQ010000014.1:3005867-3020233 GCA_028565875.1 Hoplisoma paleatum | reverse complement strand
GTGAGTGTGTGTGTGTGTGTGTGTGTGTGTGTGTGTGTGTGTGTGTGTGTGTGTGTGTGTGTGTGTGTTCCCACGCTTTACTTACGCTTTACGGTTTATTCTACACCAGGGGTGTCCAAACTTTGTCCAAAGAGGACCAATCCTGCTGATGTAAGAACGTGTGTGCCGCCTGATCTTCTTTAAATCTTTACCATTATATTCATTCGTTTTCTTGGCCGAGCGATTAAGGTACCAAACTTCTAGTTGCCAGTTCAAACCCCTTCACTGTCTGGTCACATTCATGACATTCCAACACAATCTTGGTCTGGATGGAACGATTTACTCTGCATCGATTATCAATTCACTAAACCAACAGAAATAGTTATTTGACTCGTGAATCAAGTGATTCACTGTAAACAGTAGAGGGCGCTCTCGCTTTCCACCAAATCGCCAAATTAGGCTTCGTTCAGAATTGTTTGTAGTGAGTTTAGAAAATAAGGCGTCTCATGTTCATCATAAATAAATAACTTTATTTAGTTTGAGACATAAATCGATACAAGAATACGTCGTCTGCATTTTTGTGTTTTTATGAAATGGTGAATTGCATTGTGGGTGGCGTGTAAGAGTGTATCGTTACATCCTGCAGCTGAATGGTGTAAAAATGTGGTGTTAAACATCCTAATAAATGAATGAGATGTGACTGATCCAGATGTTTACAGGGTTATCTGTTCATCTCGGTCCTGGTGAACAGCAACAGTGAGTTGATCAGACTGATCAATAACGCCATCAAGAACGACCTGTCCAGCAGGAACCCCACCTTCATGTGTCTGGCTCTGCACTGCATCGCCAACGTGGGCAGCCGCGAGATGGCGGAGGCCTTCGCCGGAGAGATCCCACGCATTCTGGTGGCGGGGTAAGAGGATCCCGAACGGGGTCGCGGATGGTGCTGTGATTAATGGTGGCGTTATTCTCGTCTCTTGTTGCTTCGGCAGGGACACGATGGACAGCGTGAAGCAGTCGGCCGCTCTGTGTCTGCTGCGTCTCTACAAGACGTCTCCGGACCTAGTGCTGATGGGAGAGTGGACCTCCAGAGTGGTGCATCTGCTCAACGACCAGCACATGGTGGGTTCAAATCAACATGCCTGCTCATTCTGGGGTGGCTGTGGTGGGGGTTCTACACTCCTTACATACAAACCAGATCATTAGTAGTTGTGCAAGTGCCTTAAAGCTGGCATGAATTACTCTGATGACAGCTTTGCACATGCTGGTGTTCTCTGTCAGCTCCATAAGGAAACATCTGGAACTGGGATTTGGTGTTTCCCAGAAGTGCTGAGCACTTGTTTTGTGCTTTGTCTTCATAATACAATCATCTCAACTAGCTTTACGTCTGGTGATGGTGACAATGGTTGTGATGTCACTTAACCACACATTAAACTATCTGCTGGTGTTCTCGGTTCTCTATTGCAGCGGCTCCACAAAAGTTTTTTGTTCCACGGACCAGTTTAATATCAGACGATCTTCTCACTTTTATGGCTTTTATGGGGCGGCACAGTTTGATAGAGACTTTGATTATTTCGGTACGACGAGCATCCGTCTGATGTTCCCTGTGTTATGCTGCTAATTCATTCTCCTCCTGATCATGATTTTAGGGTGTGGTCACCGCAGCCATCTCTCTCATCACCTGCCTCAGCCAGAAGAACCCAGACGAGTTCAAGACCTGCGTGTCCTTGGCCGTGTCCCGGCTCAGTAGGGTACGTTAGATTTACGTTCTCTGAACGTTCACGCCGGCCACCCGTGGCACGTTCTTACATGTAAGTCGTCTGGTCTCGTTCAGATCGTGTCCTCGGCATCCACCGACCTCCAGGACTACACCTACTACTTTGTGCCCGCACCCTGGCTGTCCTGCAAGCTGCTGCGCCTGCTGCAGTGTTACCCTCCACCAGAGGATGGCGCTGTTAAAGGTCGGCTGGTGGAATGTCTGGAAACCATCCTGAACAAAGCGCAGGAGCCGCCCAAATCCAAGAAGGTCCAGCACTCCAACGCCAAGAACGCCATCCTGTTCGAAGCCATCGCGCTTATTATTCACTATGACAGGTATCTGGGTTTCTTATAGCTACAGTCGTCTCGCTCGCTCTTTGTCTGTCTCTCCCGTCAGTCTGTCTCTCTCGCTGTATCATGAACTGCTGGTAATGAGATTTTTAAATCATTAAAACAAATCTTCCAGTTGCTCTGGCCAAGTTAGAGTAATTGCTTCTTAAACTTTATAACTGCATAACTGGAAGTTATAACTGAACTTCTGTGTGTGTGTGTGTGCGCAGCGAGCCGAACCTCTTGGTGCGGGCGTGCAACCAGCTGGGTCAGTTCCTGCAGCACCGAGAGACTAACCTGCGCTACCTGGCCCTGGAGAGCATGTGCACACTGGCCAGCTCCGAGTTCTCCCACGAAGCCGTCAAAACACACATCGAGACGGTCATCAACGCTCTAAAGGTCTGAACACACACACACACACACACACACACACAAACCAACACAAGGAAAAACTCCCTGAAAAAATTACAGGAAGAAACCTTGAGAGGAACCAGACTCAACAGGGCCCATCCTTCTTGGGAAAAAAACTCTGTTGTGTTTCTCTCACTTTACTATTTTGTGTTACATTTCTTTGGTTATTGTGTATTTCCTTTAACACCTTCAGCACCTGAACGGTGTCCCGTATTCAGTCTTTTTGACCTTTAATGATGTACGATGCTGCCGAGACGTCTATTCCACAAAACTTTAAAAACCAGGGACCGTGACGTCTGGTACGGTCTCGGTACGTGTTGGTATGCAGGGTAAAGCTTCATTACCAAGTTGCCACTGTTGGACCCCTGAGCAGGGCGACTTGTGTTCAGTCATAATTGTGTCACTTTGTATTATGATGTCTGTTAAATAGCAGAAATGTAAACGCATCGTTTCGTTGTTTTAGACCGAGCGTGACGTGAGTGTACGCCAGCGGGCGGCCGACCTTCTCTACGCCATGTGCGACCGCAGCAATGCCAAGCAGATCGTGGCAGAGATGCTGAGCTACCTGGAGACGGCGGACTACTCCATTCGAGAGGAGATGGTCCTGAAGGTGGCCATCCTGGCCGAGAAGTACGCCGTGGACTACTCGTGGTACGTGGACACCATCCTGAACCTGATCCGCATCGCCGGCGACTACGTGAGCGAGGAGGTGTGGTACCGCGTCATCCAGATCGTCATCAACCGCGATGATGTGCAGGGTTACGCAGCCAAGACCGTCTTCGAGGTGCGCCCCTCCCCCCCTCTTCCCCGCCCCTCACTTTCTGCTCTACAGCGGGTTATTTGAAACAGGATTTTTTGGTTATTTGGTTATTGTTTTTGTGTGTGTGTGTGTGTGTGTGTGTGTGCGCAGGCCCTGCAGGCTCCGGCGTGCCATGAGAACATGGTGAAGGTCGGAGGTTACATTCTGGGAGAGTTTGGGAACCTGATCGCAGGTGACCCTCGCTCCAGGTGAGCTTGATGTGCTCCTGTCTCTGTGTGCAGATGTGAGAATATAACGGGGGGGTTAAAGCGTCGTGTGTAGTGTTCAATACGATACACACATGTGAAAGTGTGCACAACACCACAGTGTTGAAGTGACGGACGTGATCACGGTTCTCTCACCAACAGCTGTTGTGTTTATATAAATGAATTTAATGCTTTTGTTTATCTTCTTACTCGTGAATCGTCACATTTCTATAAAAGTGTTTGATTCAGTGATCTTCCTTTTAGTTTGTGTAGTTCACACAATCCTGACTTTTATTGTGTGTGCGCATGTGTGTGTGTGCGTGCGTGCAGCCAGACTTTAAGGTTCTTTGTTTCAAGTTTACTTGTATATGGATTATTTTTGTTTACAGTGTGTAGAATATTCATACATAATTCCTCTTCGAGTATTTAGAATATATATATATATATCTTTAGTGTTTGTGATGCTCTCTCATCTGCACTGTAACGTTTAAACGTGTGTAAATGTGCATCGCCTCTTTCCTCTCTGCACCCCCCCCCTCCCTCTTCTCCAGCCCCCTGGTCCAGTTCAACCTGCTGCACTCAAAGTTTCACCTGTGTTCAGTCCCCACTCGCGCTCTGCTCCTCTCCGCCTACATCAAGTTCATCAACCTGTTCCCCGAGACCAAGAGCACCATCCAGGAGGTCCTGCGCTGTGACAGTCAGATCAGGAACAGTGACGTGGAGCTCCAGCAGCGGGCCGTCGAGTACCTTAAACTCTCCTCCATCGCCAGCACGGATGTACTGGTGAGTAACGGACGCACACTTTTAACTCCCGAGGTCATGTGATCTCAGACAGAACCTTGATCTCACAATTACATACATGTAGAATAGTACAGCACTGATAGAAACACACTGTAATAGGATAATAGTTTCATCATCTAGACTCTTCCTCGAATAATTGTGTTTCAGGAATGCTACAGGATGTGATGTATTATATAACACATACACTGGTGGCACAGTTAAGTGGGAACATAAACTTTTATATCTTTATGCACACTTTAATTCCACAGGAGTTGCTTATAAAAACACCTATAAGTATAAAACATTTTTATATGACAAACAAGTGCACAAATAAATCTGCTCTAAATATAGCAGAGGAGCAGATAAACTGGTGCTTTTCTACACTGATTCTGATTATTTATTATTTATATTTGATGTATTAGCAAGAGGAGGTGGAGATTCTCACTGCTGAGAGACGTAATGCAAACCAACACGACCAGAGTTCCTTTTGTTTTTAATGTCATTTGCACAGATTTGCCTTGTTCTCTCTCTCTCTCTCTCTCTCTCTGTGTGTGTGTGTGTGCGTGTGCGCAGGCCACAGTGCTGGAGGAGATGCCTCCATTCCCCGAGAGGGAATCCTCCATCTTGGCAAAGCTGAAAAAGAAGAAGGGCCCCGGTGCCGTGTCCGCTGGAGAGCTGGAGGACGGCAAGAGAGAGGGAGGTGAGCTGAACGGAGCGGGCGAGCGACCGGGGGATCCGAGTATCGCGGCGTCTAATGCTGTGAGTGCGCGCACACACACACACACACACACACACGGACTGTGTTATGATGATTTATGATCTGCTCTCGCTGACTCTTCTTCTTTTTCAGTCGACTCCGTCTCCATCAGCGGATCTCCTCGGTCTCCGCCCCGCCGCCGCTCCGGTTAGCGCCACTCCTCCCAGTGCTGGCAGCCTATTGGTGGACGTCTTCTCAGAGGGCGGACCCATCGCTCCCGCGTCCGGGGTCACAGACGACGGCTTCCTCAGGTAATGACTGACGACCGCGAACGAATCCGTAATTAAAAGTTGAAGGCAGTTTATCTAGAGTGTAACGAAGCGCCCCCGTGTGGTGAAGTTCTGCTTGTGTCGTTTGTGTTAAATTCTTGATCTTTGCTGTGTATGTGACTGTCTTTCTGTTTCTGGCTTTTCTCTCCCTTCATCTCTTCTGTGTGTGTGTGTGTGTGTGTGTGTGTGTGCGTGTGTGTGCGCGCGTGCGTGTCTTTGTTCGTTTGTTTCTGTTTTGTTTTTCCCATCCTGCATTGTCATCGGACGATGGCAGAGATCTGGAAGCTCCCACTGAAAGCTCTGACTCCTTGTCGGTCGAGGGCCCCGGGGACTCGGAGTAAGAGGCCGGCAGGCGACCGTCGTGTCGCTATGCCAAAGCAAAAACCGCTCAGATGCCGTCAGTCTGGTTTCCACTCCCAAATCTTTCAGTCGCTCTGTTCACGAGGCTTATTCACACTGTCCAAAAACATTCCGGTGGAACTAAATTGACCACAAGAGAAGAGATCAGATCGTCCATAAGTGTGTTTGATGTGACGTGTGTGTGTGTGTGAGATGATCGAGCGTCTCCTGTCAGAAATGTTACATAAAGTGTAAAAACATTCATCTAAATAAATAAATAAATGTTTGGATTAGTGGTTATTGAGATTAAATCTGATTTTATTTGCACGGGTTTGATTGGAAACCTTGCTGACGACATTTAAACAGAAGTTGCATTTAAACGTTGGAACTATTTGTTGTGTTGGTGTTAGATTATTAAACAGTTGAAGTTTTTTGATGGTTTGTTGGCGTTTGTAAATAATATTTCACATATTTATGGTACTTTTAGCTTTGAGATGCTAACACTAATCATTCTTCTTCTCTCCCTTCACCACCTTTTTGCATCGATGCTTTTGGCTGTTGCTCGTCTGTCGTTTCCCTCGTTCTCGTCTGACTAAACGTACTCGTCTGTGCTCTGGATGCATCCGTCTCGGGCTCTTCCTTTGTTCCCTGAAACCTCCCCTCATTCCCGACTCTCAGCTCTGCTCCTCCTCCTGCTGCTCCTCCTGCTCCTCCTGCGACCTCTGAGGATCCTGCTGCCGCTCTGCCCGAGTCTGACGAGCTTCTTAACAAGTAAGAGTCGCTCCTCGTGGATCCCAATGCTGTTACTCACATGTTCTAAAGCTTTAAATTCCTCCTCTCACGTCGACCTCGCAGATGTGTGAGAGGTTTTCTCATCCGCTCGGCTCCTCGTACCTCATTTAGTCCTCATTCGTGCCTCATTTAGTCCTCATTCGTTCCTCATTTAGTCCTCATTTAGTCCTCATTCGTGCCTCATTTAGTCCTCATTCGTGCCTCATTTAGTCCTCATTTGTTTAGAAATACATCCAGACTGAAGGTCGTTTTCCTTCGATAGTTCCACCTCGCTCATACACACGTTCACCGCGTTGACACTAGAGGGTGCTGTTTATATTTTGTTCATAAGGATCGAGGGAATGCCATATGCAGGGGGCGCAACTACTTTCACGACAAGCGACCACTCCAGTGTTTTGGCGACTATAGTGCTCCCCCTTGTGGTCTTGCATCATTTCGACAGGTTAGGTTTTGTTAGTAAAGGTGACACACACACATGGCTCCCCCTGCTGGTGATCGCACGCACTGCATTTATATTTCATTCACGAATGTTTTCCGTCGTGTTTATAACGACTTCTTCTGGGGTTTCTTCCATTGTGTCCTCCTGCAGGTTTGTGTGTAAGAATAACGGCGTTCTGTTCGAGAACCAGCTGCTTCAGATCGGCATCAAGTCAGAGTACCGACAGAACCTCGGTAAGCCGTGGTACTAAAGGAGTACCCATAATGCTCAGCAGCTTCCCTGGGAAAGCATTCAGCATTCCATCAGTGATTAAAAGAATGACCAGATCCATGATCGTACTCACAGCCGGAACCTCGTGGTTCAGATTCAGGATCAGAAGGTTATCGGTTCAAACCTCACCAATGCTAGGTGGCCACTTTTAGGGCTCTTGAGCGGGGCCCTTAACCTTCCTCATACTGTAAGTGTAAGTCAGTTTGGATGGATGTGTTTACTAAATGCTGAAGATGTAGATGTTAATGGAACTGTGACCCTGACCAGGAATCAGCTGCTGAACACGTGAAATCCAGACTGTGTTTCTTTTATTATTTATTTAGATTGAAGGGGAACAAGACGATCGTCTTTAATTCACTGCTCGTGATTTTAATTCTGCAGCTGTAAAAGTAAATGAAATGATGTAAGGATGGTTATCAGACACGTCTTTTGTCTGGTGTTTATCGCTGATGTAACTGGATGTGTAACACAAACTGAGTCACTCGTCTGCTGGACAATTAGGAGTTATTAATGTACAACATGGTGTGTGTGTGTGTGTGCGTGTGTGTGTGCGTGTGTGTACGTGTGTGTGTGTGCGTGTGTGTGTGTGTGTGTGTGTGTGTGTTTCAGGGCGGATGTACCTGTTCTATGGTAATAAGACCTCAGTGCAGTTTGTCAGCTTCACCACCACAGTTACGTGTCCAGGAGAACTTCACTCTCATATCCTTTATATAAGTTACACAATCACACACACTGATGTTTATCTTTAACTTTATATATATTTATATAAATAAAAGAGTTTAGTTTGCATTTTTATTACAAACATGTAAAGGTTTAAGCTTCAGCTCAGCAGTCCCTCCAGCATCTTTATTTAATAATGGATATGATTTATTATTACGAGATGTAATTATTGTGTGTGTGTGTGAGAATTACAGTCTGTAAATACTGTTTGTATAGATACAAACTTATAATAATATTTGTAATATTAATTATGAACTTATTTACAAATATTATTTTTATTAATGTAACAAATGATAATTTTGCAGTTACTTTATTATTATTGGAACTTATTTATATGAATTTATTTTTCTTTTCTGTGGCTGGTTAAACTGCTGAAGGCCAATGGATATCAGTAAAGTACTCGTCTGTCTGTCTGTCTGTGTGTCTCTCTTGTACATTTGTAAAGCTGTACCTCCTAGCTTATAGCGCCATCTAGTGGGCGGATGATTTATGTAGTTTGAATTATGTAGTTTTGCATCATCATTTTGAAAGTTGAGTGGCTTAAATACGACGTCTTGGTGTACGTGTGTGTGTGTGCGTACGTGTGTGTGCATGTGTGTTAACCCTTGACTGACCCCCCTCCACAGCTGAATGTTCAGTTGAAACCCGTGGACCCGTTGGTGGAGGGCGGCGCTCAGGTGCAGCAGGTCATAAACATCGAGTGTCTGACTGACTTCTGCGATGCGCCGCTGCTCAACATCAAGTTCAGGTAAAACATCATGAGAAACTCGTCCAGGCTGCTCGGAGGTCATGGGTTCTATACCCACACCCACCGACATGTTACTGTCGGGGGAGGGGGGGGTCATAAATGGTTAATAAACAAAGTAAGCAGCAGAAACGGTCCGTCACCTGGCTTCCTCATTCCACAGAAGCACAAACATCTCAGTGTTGACCTTCTTGCCGACCCCTATAGTGTGTGTGTGTGTGTACACACACACACACACACACACACACATACATCTGAACCCTTTTATACATGACCTCATCTCACAGACAATACGGCGCCTCTAGCTGCCCGACAGATGCTGTGCTCACAGCCCGTAATGCACAGTCCTGCACACACACACACACACACACACACACACACACACACTCTGCATGAATCACTTTGTACAGTATCCGAATCAGATTTTATCATAATTCTTAAGTTAATGCGTTCGATTTAGATTTTGCACATTTGTACACACATTTGTAATGTTTTTTAAAACATGCTGATCACACACACACACACACACTGTTTCAGGTACGGTGGAGCTCTGCAGAACCTCTCGCTCAAGCTGCCGGTCACCATTAACAAGTTCTTCCAGCCCACTGAGATGGCCTCTAATGACTTCTTTCAGCGCTGGAAGCAGCTCAGCCAGTGAGTGTGTGTGTGTGCGAGTGTGTGTGTGCGAGTGTGTGTGTGCGAGTGCGTGTGCGTGCGCGTGTGCGTGCATGCTGAATGCACAGTTGAATGATATTTAAGAGTCTACAGCACATGTCCTGTTGTAGAAATAAAGGTGACTTGACTTTATTTTCAGGCCCCAACAAGAAGCACAAAAGATCTTTAAGGCGAGTCACGGCATGGACACAGAAGTCATCAAAGCCAAGGTGAGGAGAACCTACCTACCCCCCCCCCCCCGTCAGTCCCTCAGGTTTATTCCTCTGTGCATCATGTGTGTGTGTGTGTGTGTGTAGCTGCTGGGGTTGGGCACGGCCCTGCTGGAGAACGTGGATCCCAACCTGGAGAACTTCGTGTGTGCTGGTGTCATTCAAACCAAGGCCCAGCAGGTGGGGTGTCTGCTGAGACTCGAACCCAATGCACAAGCCCAGGTACGTACACACACACTGTTTATATATACACACACACACACTCACACACACATGTGATCTTTGTTTGTCGTTGCATCTCACTGATGCTTGTTTTTATCTGCTGCTGCATATCTAGCCTGGGAATCAGGTAACTCTCTCTCTTTCTCTCTCTCTCTCTCTCTCTCTCTCTATATATAAACTGATTCATATTTCTGCGTCGCCCGACGTGCATCTCAAAGAATTTCTAACTACACATTGAAACTATGCCGGTCACGGCGAGTAGAGAGACAGACCACAAGGGGGAGCCCTTTAGGCACCAGAACAATGGAGTGTGCACGCTTGTAGTTAAGCGTCTCTCTCTGTATCTTTAAAATCATTTGTTCATTATCGATGAGATCAAATCTACAACAACGTTTGTCACTCGTCACTAAAACCGGAGAGTAAATACAAACACAACCACAGAACCTTCAGGGACACGACGCCCCCTGGTGTTATGGAGCTGAATTACTTTGCATTGCATCATAATGTTGATTCTGAACTAGAACAGGGAAACGACGCAGAAATATAAATGAGATTTTATTCTCTCTGCACTTTAGATCATTCACACACAGCAGCAGCTGAGAAACCGAATTCCCTGTTACTCACTAGTATGTTTGTGTTCGACAACATTCGGTATCGAGTGTGTAGCAGTGTGGCCTCACAGCAACAAGGTGCTGGGTTTGATTCCCAGGTGGTTTGTGTGTGTGTGCGTGTGTGTGCGTGCGTGCGAGGGTTACCACAATATCCCATGTTGGGTGTTTACTGGGGGCTTCTGCAGTAACACACTGGTTATCAATGTGTCACCGGTTTAGTGTGTGTGTGTGTGTGGGGCTCTGTTTGGAATCAGAACAGCTTGTATTTCTGTAGCTTGATCGACATTATTAGTGTTGTGGAGTCGTTCAGTGTGTAGAAACTAAACCTCAGAGACACAACGAGATCTTTATCACATTAGAATCTGGACTCGTGGTTAGTGTGGGTGGAAAGTCCCTTTTATTTCAAGCCTCCGACGTGATGCCACGCTGAGAGACGCTGCTGCCAATCACTTTGGTTTAAATAACCCGGATTTTCCTCTCAACAAGTCACTCACAATCATCACAATTTATTTACAGCGATGACACGGAGCTTCAAAAAAACCCCCTCTGCTTACATCTAGTCCACGGATCACTGATTTATCCACTACACATGTTAAAGCAGGAACCTGTGTGTGTGTGTGTGTTTGTTTGTGCGTGCGTGCGTGCACTTAAACAGGAGCTTTGTACAAGTCAATAAAAAAATCACATTATTATTAGCAGCAAAGTGTAAAACACCATCAATAAACATCTCACACAATCAATAAACATCTCACACAACCCTGTAAACAATGCATCCTAAAGTTGTTGTGCTGATGTGGTTCTGCATGTTTATAACGTTTGTTTGTTTGTAGATGTACCGGTTGACTCTGCGCAGCAGTAAGGACACCGTCGCCAAGCGTCTGTGTGACCTGCTGGCCGAACAGTTCTAGAGCCACCTCTCTAGAACCCGTGCACAGAACCATCACGTACCAGAACCGGGAGCAGACCAGCGTTCCACCCGACAGAACCCGGAACAATCTCCATCCGTACACAAGGGAAAAGCAGCAGTTCTAATCTCGTCTTATCTCTGATCATTATGATTATTCTTGTATATTATCATCAGCAGCAGCGCTACAGTTCTTGTTTTTATTGGTGTGTGTGTGTGTGTGTGTGTGTGTGTGTGTGTGTGTGCGTGTGGAAGGAAGCAAGCATTGTGTGTGTGTTTAAGAGAGAGAGAGACATTCGTCCCGTTTACCTGTGCTTGTGTTGACAGTTGTTTCGTGTGCCGGTTCATGAGCAGAATAAGTGAGGGAAGGTTCCAGACTTGATGGTTCTCTCGTCGTTTTTTTCCACCGCTGTGAGTTCTGCAACATTTCAGACCATCAACATTCCTGTAAGGACGTAGACCCCCGGGTCCGAATCCCTCCCGGGTCCAGCTTCACACCAGCTGGTTTCGTACATTCCACATAGATCCAGTTTGGGTTGGGGGAGGCGGGGATTCACTGCGATCTCAATACACTAAAGAAACGGCACTTCATGTTTAAGAATCACTAAATCACCCTTATTTACACCTCCCACCTTTTCTGAACTTCTCCTGGAGCTCAGCGTGACCCTGGAATATAAAGAACCGGACAATCCAGTGTGTCATGATTCCATGTGTGATTACGAGAACGTTTATGAAGAAATGATATAAATCTATACCTACCTAAAGATATATATTGATGTTTAAAAGCTGAATACAGTGATCGTTTATTTAGCATTTTTTTCCTTTCGTTTTTTTTATTATTATTCCATGATATATATATATTTTTCATGAAAAGTTTGTTTGAAAGAAATGAGAGGACAGATGTGTTTACCAGGCCAGTCTGCACTGCACAAGACAAATAAGTGATATAAATAGTGATCTTCATTTTTGAGTTTTAATTGCTCTACAAATTCAATCTTGCAAATCCACATAATGAAATGTTTGGAGCTGCAGTTCTCACATCATCCAACTGCCTTTCTGCTCGGCTTCCATCATCACACAAACGACAGTCACCTCTAAAACAACACACAGTTGTGTGTCATTACACGATCGTACGTGGGAACCGTCCACACATTTCCTGCAGACGTTCACTTTAGTGAGGTGTGTGTGTGTGTGTGTGGGGGGGGGGGTTCCTGTCCATTTTAAAAGCACTTAACATGTAAACACTAGCAACGAGAAGTGCAGGATTAAGGCCTGTCGAACACAAATGCAGGGCCAGTGTCAGCATCACGAGGTGTGTGTGAGGTGTGTGTGTGTGTGTGATTCCTGTCGAGAAAGAGATGAGATTTATGAGGCATTGTCATATTCGTTCAATGAAGAGTCGCTATGCTTCCCTCGGTCCACGCTCGTGACACCTTGATGGGAATTTTCGTCATTGTAGTGTAGGATCATTGTCGTGTGTATGTGTGAGTATGTGTGTGTGTGTCTATGCAGTATCCGCTAGCTAATGCAGCCCCAGTGTATCGGTGTTCAATCTGTCAGATACCTGTGTTAGAAAAAAATTACTCTGTATTGAATAATGTGAAAGTAAAACTATGCCATGTACTCCACACGAGTCTCGTTCTCTCTCTCTCTCTCTCTCTCTCTCTCTCTCTGTGTGTGTGTGTGTGTGCGTGCGTGTGTGTGTGTACACAATCCACAGCTAACCACAAATATACAACTTACAATACGTAAAAGTTTTTATAAATATGTGCATGTTCTTTATCAGCTAACAAACTGCAACATGCATCAATACGTGTGTCATGCAACATGCATGACGGCGCCGTCGTCTCACAATACGAAGGTTCTCGGGTTGAGGCCCAGATTGGTGAGTTTAATAAACGATGTCTAATAAGATAAAAATCTGCATCTAATTTAATTTCCATTTTAGAGCAAATTTTTTGTTTCTGTTCGTATTACAAAAGCTTCAAGTGTCATTCAGGAGGAAGCACACGCTACAGCCTAAATATCACACTGCCTTCTGCACAGATTACTAATGAGTGAGAGACACACAGTTACACACAGAGACACTAAGTGTGTAGAAATGTTGCTACCCGAATGTAGAACAGGTGAAGATAAATCAATAAATATTTCAGTGTAAAGTCTCTTAATATAGAAATCATGTTAAAAACAGTAAACTGCGTTATTCAGCGTTACTCTGCGTTATTCAGCGTTACTCTGCGTTATTCTGCGCTACTCTGCGTTATTCAGCGTTACTCTGCGTTATTCTGCGTTATTCTGCATTATTCTGCGTTATTCTGCGTTACTCTGCGTTATTCTGCGTTATTCAGCGTTATTCTGCGCTACTCTGCGTTATTCTGCGTTACTCAGCGTTATTCTGCGCTACTCTGCGTTATTCTGCGTTATTCTGCGTTACTCAGCGTTATTCTGCGCTACTCTGCGTTATTCAGCGTTATTCTGCGTTACTCAGCGTTATTCAGCGTTACTCTGCGTTATTCAGCGTTACTCTGCGTTATTCTGCGTTATTCTGCGTTATTCAGCGTTACTCTGCGTCACTCTGCGTCATTCTGCGTTACTCTGCGTTATTCTACGTTACTCTGTGTTATTCTGTGTTACTCTGCGTTATTCTGCTTCACTCTGCGTCATTCTGCGTCACTCTGCGTTACTCTGCGTTATTCTGCGTTACTCTGCGTTATTCTGCTTCAATCTACGTTACTATGCGTTATTCTGCGTTACTCTGCGTTATTCTGCTTCACTCTACGTTACTCTGCGTTATTCTGCATTACTCTGCGTTATTCTGCGTTACTCTGCATTATTCTGCGTTATTCTGCATTATTCTGCGTTACTCTGCGTTATTCTGCGTTACTCTGCGTTATTCTGCGTTACTCTGCATTATTCTGCGTTACTCTGCGTTATTCTGCGTTATTCTGCGTTACTCTGCGTTACTCTGCATTATTCTGCGTTACTCTGCGTTACTCTGCGTTATTCTGCGTTACTCTGCGTTACTCTGCGTTACTCTGCGTTATTCTGCGTTACTCTGCGTTAGTCTGCGTTACTCTGCGTTAGTCTGCGTTATTCTGCGTTACTCTGCGTTATTCTGCGTTACTCTGCGTTATTCTGCGTTACTCTCCGT
>JAOTRQ010000014.1:2983051-2995894 GCA_028565875.1 Hoplisoma paleatum | reverse complement strand
GTGTGTGTGTGTGTGTGTGTGTGTGTGTGTGTGTGTGTGTGTGTGTGTGTGTGTGTGTGTGTGCGCGCGCGCGCGCAATAGAGGGTGTGTGTGCAACAGACAGTGTTTCCTTGGCAACCTTGACAGGTAAAAATGATAAATGAATGAATGAACCTCATGGCCATGTCACATGTAGTCTGGATGTGTCACAGTCTGATATGTCAACATGCACCAAGCAAGTACGACGTTATGAGCGCTCACACACTGTGTGATTGTGTCAGTGACTGTTACCCAGTGGGATATATGAAGCAACAAGAGAACATTTTATCCTCAGAGTTGATATCAGAAGTAAGAATGCCAGACTGGGCAGCACTGTCACCTCACACCTCAGGGGTTCAATTCGCCGGGTAAAGCGATCTGAGGCTTCCTGTGTGACATTTGTATGTTCTCTACATGTCTGTGTGGGTTTCAGGGTACTCTGTTTCTTTAGTTTTCTCCCACAGTCCAAAGACATGCAATCAGATGTGTCTGAAACGTGCAACAGACTGGCAGCCTGTACCGGTGTTTAATGTAATGTAATGACCTCCTTGTTGTGATGTCACAATACTTAAGCCACCATGCCGCCCAGAGTTATAGTTATTATTATAAAATATAATTCAGAAGTGTTTCTAAGCAACAGATAAATAACCGAATGAGATAAATGTTGATTTTGGCACAGAACTTTATTGAACATTCCCTGACTAAGTGCTGGTATGTGAAGCTTCAGACCGTTTACATTAAGCCATAATTAGCCGAGCAACCGAAGCTAACGTAGCCCACCGCTAGCCGTCGGACTTCCACAGACGTTCTCGACCTAACGTTCTATTTCTATTATACATATTTAATTTCATCAGAATAAAATATAACCAGGCCTGCAACGTAAACATGACAGATCTGCTAGCGTTTCGCTAACACAATTCGACCAGCGCCGGCCGTTCAGTGTTCAAAAGCGCCCGCTGACGTACGTTCACCGTTGCCGTGACAACCACATCAATCACGAGAGCCTACAGTGCCCGCGTGCATTCAGCAGTGTGTGTGTGTGTGTGTGTGTGTGTGTGTGTGTGTGTGTGTGTGTGTGTGTGTGTGTGTGTGTGTGTGTGTGTGAGACTACAGAGTGTGCGGGAGAAAGCTGGTTTCATTTAACAAAGCTCCGTGTTTGCTTCCATCTTCTGTTTTTATTCACATTATCATTACTGTGCGTGCGCCGATGCTTTTACTATTACACTGCACGGGTGCATAATCAGACACACATGTGAGAGGAAGCTGGAGACTTGCGGCTCGACAGCACATTTCATGCACAGTTGCAATACGAGCTGCTTTACAGGAGGAGGAATTAAAAGCACTGGAACATCTGACAGACTTTTCCTCGGACGTTTCTTACACTGACATCTGTTACGTTGTCACCACAACATAAATCAATCTGTGCAGTGAAACACATGAGCACACACTAGGGTGCAGTAGTGAGCACACGTGCCCGGAGCGATGGGCGGCCCTATTCCAGCCACGGCACCCTCGGAGCAGTTAGACCTTCCAATCCGAAGTTCAGTTCTCTAACCACCATTTACATTTACTGAGATTACATTTCAGTCTGAGCAATTGAGGGTTAAGGGCCTTGCTCAAGGGCCTAACAGCAGCAACCTAACATTCAGATGACTAGCTGGTCCTCTGGCATCACCAGGACATGGCCTATGAGTTCCAATTCTCCCCGTGTCTCTGTGGGTTTCCCCCGGGTGCTCCGGTTTCCTCCGCCACAACAGTCCAAAAACACACAGTCGAGACAAACTGAAGATACCAAATTGTCAGTGAGTGTGTTTGAGTGTAAGACATGATGTTAAAAGCGAAATAAATCATCTCAGATCCCTCAGCGTTTGTGTATCCGAGTAGTTACGTTTCTAAAAAGCTATTTCAACCTAACTTGTCTTTGGACTCTGGGAGGAAAACTGGAGGAGCCAAGCACAAACCCACAAAGACAGTGTAAGAAAATGAAACCTTCACACTTATTGCTCTGGATTTACTTACCAATGGAATCGAACCCCAGACTTCTTGCTGTTAAAAGTTAAAGTTAAAAGGTAATTCAGTGTCTCCTACTAACCACGCTACATGTTTTTGGGCTGTTGGAGGAAACCGTAGAGACAAGGAGACCTACATGGATCACATCAGAACCCAGGACCGTTTAGTTGTGAGGCGTCAGTTAAAGTTTTATCCATCTTCACTATAATTGTCCTAAACATTGAGGTTCAAAATCTTTGTTGGTCTCTCACACTGACGACTAAAGTGCATTAATTATTAAATAATCATGGAAACTATAGAAATATGTTTTTAATCATCTCCATGTTACATTTATCTTCTCCACTATCTCACATGTGCTCCGGATTCAGCTGGGTCGGTTATACGTTTACATACATGAAGCTATTTGATATATTCAGTATTCTGAAACACGTTGATTTTAATTATATATTGTCATTAATTAAGCACACATTAATCAGTTGTCTTTCGGATACGACGTTCTTAAATGCTAATTAAAGTTTACCTACATTAAAGGAATGGGAGGTACCGTGATGCGTTCGTGTTGTCGCCTCACAGCAAGAATGTTCTGGGTCCTTGCTGTGTGGATTTGCATGTTCTCTCCTGGTACTGGAGCAAACAGAATTAAGAATAGTAATGAACAAACACACTGTTAACTTTACGACATAAATGTTTATGATTCGCTCCGTAAGAGCTCGACGGCGACACAAAAACAGGAGCTAATCTCACTGATCTTTAAAAGAGCGATTAGCTTATCCAATCGTATTTATTTGCCTACTGATGTTGCTGAGCTAATTAATTTAGCCATAGTTTTAATAATGGCTCACTAGAAACAGTCATTCGTATGTCCTGTGTTGTTCTGGGGTGGGGTGGGGTGATTGAGAGCTAAATTATTGAAAGATAAAGACGGAGGTTTAAAGCCTGGTCCTCACGTCTCTGATGCAGTGTAGATTACTACCAACCTGTTGTGGAATGAGGACACTAATACATTCTTGCTATGTGTCGGGTTCATTTGGATACAGCAGCAGGAGAGGATGAAAGCACACATGATACCATTTAACAAGCACTTGTTCAAAAGTGCATCCTCTGATGTGGGAGTGCGATGGACCAGGTGAAACCATAAGCTCCATTTTTATGTCCGGTTATGCATAACCATCACTCACGCCTCTCCTGTAGACTCGTCCCAATGAGAGTGATTGCTCCTGGGCTGCAGGATAGTTTATGATTGCCTTTCTGAGTCAAGGGCATCTCTTTGCGCACTACAGGCGGGATTGATAGCACCCGGGATCCTTAATGAGCAATCCTGACTCAAGGCTTCGGATAAAAACCTCAGCGGCGCCGGAGACCATCATCGGAGCTAAATGAAAGGAAGGAAAATCACCCCTGTCAGAGAAGTTGTAATTGCTGTTGTAGTAAATTAATATTAATTCAGAAAACGAGTGCTTATACAGGGCTGTGTGTGTGTGTGTGTGTGTGTGTGTGTGTGTGTGTGTGTGTGTGTGTGTGTGTGTGTGTGTGTGTCTCCATTAAGCCGTGAATAGGCAGGTCAGTGACGGTATCACTTTAAATCAGTCACGTGTAAAACGTGTGTTTTCTAGAAGCTACACACAACAGGGTCTCGTATGCTGTTTCTTCCACCTCGTATTTTCATTCAGTCGCAGCTACGAGCAGTTTAATGCTGCTAGTAATTGAGAGTTATGTTATCACCACGTAGTAACAAGCTTTAGAGACGATGATTGAACATCCAGGCATTTGAGATATTACATAGATAACTCTATATCAGAAGTCGGCCAGGTTTCTAATATAGATGAATGGAAATCATCGTAATGGAATCTCCCTTCAGCATGCTAACATGCAGTATGGACCTTGTCTCAACAGTGAATTTAATACAAATGCTTTCTTCTCTTCCCATCGAGCTGTAGTGTGTTATTGCACTGCCTAACCAGAGCCGTGGGTCAAGATGGAAAAGAAACGATTGGTTAAAGATGTGGGCTGAAGGTGCCGGAGCTTAGTGAAGTTGAAAGACCGCAGAGAGGAGGTGTAATGCCAAGCGTATAGTGAACGGAGAGTCCCTGATTACCTGCTGGAGAAAATGACTGAAAAGAAAATGAGGAAAATATAAATAGTGAGCAGCTGAATACAGCGAGAGGAACAGATATGAAACGATATGAAAAGCCAAGAGTGTTTTTACAGACATCCTTCTGTTCTGTTCCACCCCTTTGGTCTGTGGATTGTCTGTTTGAGGGTCACATCATTCTTCTAGTCAATTCTGTCAGTTCCTTTGATATGGTGAAATCTGAGATGAATAGATGCCTTTTATACTATAATTACTTAAATGAAGGCATTTTGTTGTGATGAAACGTTCTTTTTTTATTTATAGTTCTGATAAATAGAACATTTCCATGTTTCTTAGGTGGAAGGGGTTCACATCTGCACAGGGGTATAAATGGGCCTTTAGGCCGTGCGTAAGCTCTTTCATTCCTTTTAATAACTAACTTTTTTTCCCCAAGCTAATGTTTCCCCAAGAGTGTTTTGCACTTAAGACAACGTGCATAAAACATTTATACAAGCTGCTCAGAAACTCGAGAAAAGAAATAGAAATCCATATCCAGAGTCGTGTTCGTGCACAGAGACGCAGTGAAGGATGTTTTCGACTACACAAAGGAAGGGGCAGAATTGTGAATGTCAGAACAGAACCATATGTGAGTCGCTTCGACTTTGATTTGCATTGTGTTCCTTCTGGCTCCATGTAGACAAACTGCAGAAAGAAATGACTCAAGTGTGAACTGTCTTTCCTCTCTTTTGGTATAAAGATAGACTGTCTGGTCGGTTGCCCTGCTAGTATTAAATGACACCCACCCCCTCACCACGTGCTCGCTCGGTGTGTGGCGTCTGCGGCTTCCCACACTGGCCTCCGAGTGGATCCGCACTAACAGAGCTTTAGTCACATTAAGAGCCTGTTGAGGAAGGGGGTTACCAAGGCAATTCAGTCACAGGAGAGCTTTTATCAATGAGAGCTCTGTCTCACCTCAGCAACATCCAAACCGCTATTGTCAGCTTAACCGGCAACTCGGAGGAATCAGAACAACGGCCTGTAGAGACGCTAGAACGCAGCTGACAGACTGAGCTGCTGCTCAAATCAGTGCAAATCTTTTCATTTGAATATGAATTTGAGTATGAATATACTAGAATAATCTGTTACAGCATCATCACTAATGTTTTTAGCATCCTAGACAGGCCACTTTTGCCGTTCGTCTGTCATCTGCAATGATTTTTGGGGATAAGCTTTATCTAAATCAATATCTGGTATATTTGTATGGTGTCTAGTGAGTCCACAAAGCAAACAGTTCATCGTTAAACGTCTGAGAAGAGCCCTTACATTCCTGTACATTGCATTGCCTGTACATTATATTTTATTCTTTAGGACAGTGATAGTCTACAGGGTAGAACTTTAGCGTATCCATGGGAATGATTGTTGATTCAAATCCAGTTCTGCTATGACCTTAACAAAACTCAAATCCTATCTCTATAAAAGCATTCTTCTACTTATGAATTGTAATAGCTCCAACGAGTAACGACCAAACTATTGTGAAATGTTAACATTCACATCCATTTCCTTCTTGTTTTGATTCGGAAAGTGTCTGATTAAAAAACCAAACCGATGCAAATCCCTGGTTGTACAAATATTTATGTGAATCGGGTCCAGTGGAGAGAACAAATAAACAATAAACAAAAAAAGCAGACGAACAAATCAACATTGTTTGTCAATCAACATTGTACTGGTGATGTGAAATCAGGGCTTGCAGTTTTTATGCTGAAGGGTTTAACATGTTCCAAGATAATGAGCATTTACATTGTGGTATAAAGAACTTGCCTATTGGACCAATGGTGTAGCTCTTTGAGAGAGGAGGATGCAGATGTGAATAGGCTGATTAAACACCTAATCTGTGTTTGTCTCTAGTGAAAAAGGGATAGCACACAGCCAGGTCACTTCATACTCTATGTGTGCAGCTCGACAGGTCCTTTTCTGTTTAATTAGGTAAAACGTGGGACGTAACTCATCAGATAAGCGTTTATTGTGTGCCTTGTAATGTGAAGCTCTTTTGTCTGCAATGTAATTTCTTTTATCTTTTCAGTCTGATGTATGGGAGCACCAGATCTTCCCATACAGACTCGGAACTGCTCCATCGTCAAGCTTATGCCACAGCACACCCCTTGCAGGGCTATGCCACCAATCACCACCCAGGCGGCTCTGGACAGGGTGGGACGTGGGGTGCTGCAGGCCGAAGCTTAGGTGAGGAGCATCAAACTTTTGCATTGATTTGTGCAGCAAATATGTAAAAATCTAAGATTTACACAGAAGCAAAGTAATTATGATTTTTCTAATTAGAAATATTAATAATTATGTTCTCACTCAGGGCTTTCGGGTTTGTTTGATACTGGATTGCATCATGCTAGTCCCTCAGGGCCTGATGCCTCAGTAATGAACCTAATCTCCGCTTTGGAATCCAGAGGTCCACAACCTTCCCCGTCAGCCTCCTCCCTCCTTTCTCAGTTCCGTTCTCCCTCATGGCAGACTGGTAGGTGCTACATTATTTCAAGCCTTATTTCTGAATGCTACCTAGTTTTGCATTGTATAAATAAATGCAGAACAAATATACTTTTATGACATTTTGACCTATTGGTCCTGATGCTTTTGTCTACTTCTTCCACTCTGTTGCCATAGCGATGCATACTCCAGCCCCAGCCGAACTCTTCATCTCCAGTGCTTTGCCTGGTTCTGGCTCCTTCCCGTCTTCTTCTGCCTTGTCGGCATATCAGCATCCCGCCTCTTTTTCAGGGCGCTCCTTCCCTGGGGTCACTCCATCACTGTCTCTCCAGGAAACACCCACCTTCAGTCCAACATCCAACGGCCTTCTTTCACCTCACGATCCTTTGCTGCACATTAAAACATCCTCCCAATCCAGCCTTGGCTTCGACCGTCTTCTTTCCTCACAGAGTGCAGCAGCGGCATACAGAGGCTCTCAGGATCCATCGAGTGCCCCTCCGCCTCAGGCATCTACATCATCCTCTGCCCGCCACCTACCCCCCCATCAGTTTAATCTTCTTTCATCCCAGCTTCAAGACCAGTCGTCCCATCTGTACAATCCCTCCGTATTCTCCTCAGCACCTGTACCATCACAGACTCCAACTCCTCAAGATCGAGCCATTTCGAGGCAAGACAGTGTGATTAAGCATTACCAGAGACCTTCTTCTGCTCAATCTCAGTTGTCCTCTTCCACACCACATCCTCTTCAGCATTATCTTAGTTGTGGAGTGTCAGGATATCAGCAGATCCCCCATCATCGGCATGGTGGAATGAACTGCAGCCCTCTGGGTAATCAAAGTCCATCGTCTGACCCCAAACCCTCACCCAGATCAGATCAAGTCTATCGTCCTATAGTACAGCCCCCATACAGTTCCTCTTCGACAACCTCCTCGACTGCTCCAGGAAGTGGCATTGGGAAAACCGCAAAGAGTTCCAGTTCCAGTAGTGGTTATTCTTCATCTAGCTCTTCTTCATCCAGAACTCCTCACACACCTCCTTCAGCTTCATCTACTGCTTCGTCTTCTTCCACCTCCTCTAACCCTAGTGGGTCATCGAGCTCCTCCTCCGCTCCTTCAAGACAGCAACCGCCTCCCCAAACTGCACCCCAGCCTCCTCCACCACCCCCACCACCCCTCCCAGTTTCATCTTCTGCAACACAACAGTCTTCATCTAAAGCCTGCCTTTCCAACTATGGCTCCCCTGTAGCTCCTGTCAAGCCCACCTCTGGACTTTCTAGCCAAACCCCACCACAGCAGCACTCACAGTCATTTTCCCCAGGTCAACCTCCCACCTCACACATGTCTCAGCCTTATGGGGGGTTCAGTTCTCCTCAGGCCCAAGAGGTGAGCACTGGTCCTGGAGGATCAGCAAAGGGATACGGGAGTCTTGGATCAACAGGACGTTCATTTTCAGGTGATGGGGTGTATGGTTCTGAATCAGGATATGGTTCACTACCCCCTTCTCTTGGAGGAGCAGGAAGTCCTATAGGCTATGATGGCACAGGGCATTCACCTGCTCTAATTGGAACAAATTCGGGCACAGCAAGTAGTAGTACCAGCTCAGGAGGGGTAAGTGCCAGTGCTACAGGAAGTAACAGTGTTGCAAGTGGTGGGGGGTCATTTCACCTTCCAGACTCAAGTCCTTCTCCATCAATAAACACTGGAATTGTACGTCCAGGACTGCATTCACCTGCACCCACTCACCCCGCACAGTCTCCAGGAGGAGCCGGGGGAAGCAAGTACTTGTCCTCAGTTCTCTCCCCAAACTTTTTAACGTCTCCACAAGGGTACTCAGACACACGAGCACCACAACCTCAGACGCAGCCTTATCATTCTGTACCACCCAAGACCAAGTCAGAGTCTGAAATGCTTGGCATCGAGCGTCCCCAAGAGGAGGATGAAGACGACGATGATTTCTTAATTCAACACCTATTGCACTCCCAGAGCCCAGCACCACATCCTTCTCAGCACCACACCCAGCAACAGCCACCACAAGTGACGTCCCAACAGCAGTCATCACAACCACTGACACAAAGTAGGGAAGGGGTAAAAGGAATCTCTGCCTATGAACTGAAA
Organism: Hoplisoma paleatum; assembly: GCA_028565875.1. NCBI lineage: Eukaryota > Metazoa > Chordata > Actinopteri > Siluriformes > Callichthyidae > Hoplisoma > Hoplisoma paleatum. Next base: position 2,987,188 of record JAOTRQ010000014.1, on the reverse strand, counting down.
CAGTCGTCTGAGGAACGTTACCACCTACATAGTGTCATTCGCTCTAATGCCAACAATAATGCGGATGCGGGTGCAACAAACTCGGGACCAGGAACTTGTCTAGAAAATCAGATTGAACTCTCTCTCAAGAAGCAGCAGCATCAGACAAAAACAGAAAGGCCAGTATCTGATGCACTTTCCCATTCCCACCAGCACAGCTCTCACGTTCACCAACATGATACTCTGGGCTCTGTTGTCCACTATGGTAGAGGGGACTCGTATGCTCACCAGACACACCAACACTCTTCACACTCACACACACAGCACTCCCAACTTACACAGCACTCCCATCCACATTCCCTTACTCATCCCCATGCAGAACTTAAAAAAAATAACGATCTATCTGAGCTACCCTACATGCGCAAAACTCCTGAATTACAACAACGCTCCCAAACTTCCCTTTCTCATATGGACTCACCGCCTGAGCAGACACAACAAGCTCAACAAGCTCACCTTCTTCAGTCTGTCCATTCTCAATCCACACGTAGCAAGGTCGACACCCAACAAGTTTCACAGCAATCCCAGCACCCTTTGAGTCAGCAGACTCTAATGGGATCCGCTCTTGGCTCTGGAAATGGTGGAGGAATGGAAACTCAGCCTCAGACCTCTCAGCTTCAACTGCAACTTCAATCCCAGTCTTTGGAGTCACATTATGGATGTGAACTACAGCGAAACCAAAGTCAGTCTACAAGTCAGAATTCTGTCTCTCAGCTAGAATTGCTTGAACAGTCTCTATCTAGAACAGGCAATCATGAAAATGCTGGGCCCACTGACAGGACCGTTTGTGGTGATGGAACTGTGAATGAACATCAACGACAGCAGCAGCAATTGCAGCAACAACAGCATAGAATGCCCTCACACCACCAACCCCATCATCCTCCGCAAACTCATTCAGAGCTTCATGATTTCCTGAGTGAATCAAATATGGGCATGTCAGCTACATCTCATATGCATCACATGGGTCCGCACCACAGACATCCACAATCACATCACCAGTCACAGCCCCACCAACATCACCAGCACTCCCATCAGCATCCTCGGCACATTCCAACAAACACTGGCACTCTTCAACCCCAGGCCCAGACAAGGGAATCTGAGCCCCAAATCCCTCAGCCCCAACTAGATCAACTCAAAGAACACCAGTTTGAAACACAAAGTCCTGTGAGAAAACAAACACAAGGTCAAAGCCAGAGCCAACAGCAGCAACAAAGGTTTGTGCCTCTGAGTTCCATCTGTTTCCCTGATTCTCTTCTCCAAGATGAAGATCGATCATTTTTTCCAGGAATGGAAGACATGTTCTGTTCTGAAGACTACAAATCGAGTTGTGCAGGTGGAGCTGGTACAGGGCCAGGAGGGCCGGGCATTGGGTCTGAGGGACAAATGAACGTTCAAGATGGAATAGAGTCAGTTAAGGCTGGTGGAGCAGGAGGATATGAAATGATGGGTCCTCACGGTGACCAGGGCTATGGGCAATATTGTTCCGGTCTTTCTGATTCTGGAAATGGCACCATGCATCTAGATCTGGACTCACTTAAAACTCATGAACTCCCATCGACTGTAAATACAGAGCAACTGGGCCTGATTCAGACTCAGACCTCAGGTATGGTGATGGGAGGGACAGGGCCTGGAATAGATGGAACAAGAAACAAAATTATGGGAACATCAGGTGTTGGAAGTGGTTCTGGAACAGGTGGTCTGACCTCACCCATCTTCTGTTCTTCTAAACCCAAGAAACTGCTGAAGACCAGCTCATTTCATCTTTTGAAACAACGAAGAGACCCCAATTCTCAACCACAAACTAAAAAGACCTATGCTCAGGAATATGAGTTTGAGGATGATGAGGATAAGGCAAATGTTCCCGCTGACATCAGACTCAACAGTAGGCGGCTACCAGATTTGCTCCCCGATTTAGTGTCCAGCTGTCGAAAGTCCAGTGGTGGTTCTGGAGTTGGTGGCTTAAGTCCACTGATGGGTGACTTGGATTTCTGCAACTCCTCAGGGTACCCATCTCTTGGGCCTCCTCCACAGTTGCTTCCCCATGATGGACCTAAAAAGAGGGGCAGAAAGCCCACCAAACCTAAAAGAGAGGGCCCTCCAAGACCAAGAGGTAGACCTCGTATCCGTCCACTACCAGAACCTCCTTATTGCAGAGGTCTTATGGGACCTGGCGCCGGGGAGAGCCGAAGAGGACGTGGCCGAGGAAGGGGTCGTGGCCGAAAAGATGATCTCACATTGGAGATGCACAGAGATATAAACAAAGGACAAAATTATCAACAGCAGCCACATCAACAACCGCCTCATCTGCATCATCAACAACTTCAACAGCAACATCAACAACAACACTTACAACAACAGATGCACCACCACCAACAGGCACAGTCACATCTTCACCCGCAGCAGCAACACATGCACCAACAGCAGCACTTACATCCACAACACCATCAGCACTTACATCAACAGCAACCACAGCAACATCAACAGCAACATCATACTCAGCAGCAGTATCAGGAGCCCATCAAGCCCATTAAGGTGTGTAAGAACGTTGTGATTTACAATTTAAATTATGTAGCTACACTATAGTATAATTTTACAGCATGCATTGCTTTCCTTCATCTCTAGATCAAGCTACCTATTCGCTCAATGCCTTCATCAGAATCCCTTTTGAGGACAGACTCCTTGTCAAGCACAGACCCTGTTCTGTCCGATGGTTCTGTAGGATCTGCGCCATCCCTCGGCCTGAGCCCTGGACCCACATCGGTTCAGGATAAAATGAAACAGAAGGACCAGGAGGTACATCAAACAGAACAAGATGAAACATTTTTCATTAAAACACCAATGCTTAATAGATTCTTATTAAATAAAGTAACGGGTTGCTTATTTGTAGGTTTCTGAAACATTGTTCATATAGAGCTGGTAAAGATTGTCAGTATCACATCAGTAGCTGTAATCTACTCATGCTGAGGTTTAATCTGCACACTGAGACAGTCTGGAATCATTTTAGATCAATATTCAATGTCATTTGCATAAAACATTTCAGGTGCTCTTAACGTCCCTGACCACTTAGCATGTTTAATCATCCTAACAATATTTAGGCATACGAGTTTCTTCTATGTCTGTCTGTTGTGCACATAGACACGTTTTTAAACGAGTAAAACTTTATTCGTACCATTTTTTTCTCTGTGCCGCTGTGTACATTTGTACTTGTGAAATCTCTCTTGTTGCCTCAGCAACAGGTAACCTCATAAGAGAAGTGAGGAATAAGAAACAGGAATGTAATGCATGGATTTTCTTCTTTATTTAGTGCATGTATGATGTGAAGATATACTTTTTTTCTTACACAGATGTGGGAGAGAGACATGGATGAGCAGTTGACGCCAGAGACCTGGGCAACCATGCAGAAACTGTCCGGCTCAGTAAGAAGATTATTTTTATATTCAATTGTAAAGAATTGTAAGATTTATGAAAAAGTCACTCTGACGTGTGAATGCTAGAAATATTCTGACAATGTCAGAATCCTATGCACATAATAGATTCATAATAATGCATTAACTTGGACTGCATTGTCCTTGGCGTGCCTCTGCTTTTGGCTCCACTAGAGGGAGCAATACAATACAAGCCAGCTATGATTGACAGCCTGCCACGATCTATCTGTTTTTTAAAAAAAATGAAATAAAAAAGAGGAGAGAGAGAGAGAGCAAGAGAGAGAGAGAGAGCAGGCTGTTGCCAGGGTAGCTGTTGCCACGGTTACCCATTCATAGTAACCAGCATCCAGCCCCCTGCTGTATTACCTCCCCATAGACACACCTAATACACCGCACGCTCTGCAAAAGTATTCAGTCCTTTAATCTATTATCTCATTTTGTTCTATTACCAAATTTACATTTATTTCCCTTATAGTGCATTTTGAGTTCTAAACAAGATCATTTAAAACAAATTCCTTGTGGCATTATTCAAGAAAATATTATCAGAAAAATGTAGTACAAAAATATTATGTTATACATATTTATATATTACTATATATTATATGGCGGCACGGTGGCTGAGTGGTTAGCACTGTCGCCTCACAGCAAGAAGTCCCGGGTTCGATCCCCGGGTCGG
>JAOTRQ010000014.1:2964913-2978702 GCA_028565875.1 Hoplisoma paleatum | reverse complement strand
GATGATGATGATGATGATGATGATGATGATGATGATGATGATGATGATGATGATGATGATGATGACGATGATGATGATGACCACGAAGGTACGTAACCAATACCACCTCAATGTTTATTCTTTGTATTTCCCTTGAGTGTCAGACACCCCGTACTCCATGTTCCTCTTTCGGGGTAAGACAGCGGAGTAGCACTGGATCATCTGACCTCTCCTTAGCTCATCCAGACGTGTCCTTCACAAATACTAGCCGTAAAGCAGTCAGTCATTCCCCTTGTCCAATCGGAGCACTTAGCCGTGTGCAGTAGCCCCTCCTCCCCTCTCTGTCCTTCCATCAAATCTGGCTGACTCTGATTCTCTCTTCTTTTCCCTGCTGAAATAGAGCTTTGAGTTCTGTGGGCCCTCTGAAGTCGGACTGACTCGAGTCCCGAAGTGCAGTACTTATGAACTGAGGACTTGAACGAGAAAAAGCAAAAACCCAGCGCTGCAGTCTGAGGCCTCACGCTCCCTCTATAGTTCAGATCATTGTTTGATTTGTGTCTCGTTTTGAAAGAGTGGGTTCCTTCTGTTCCCCCATCGAACCCACCCACACCCACCCAACACCCTTTTGTTGCGGTCCAAATTTGGATTTACCTGTACTTGTGCCTTACCTGTGACAACTACAGAGAAAGAAGGAGAGACGGGGAGACTGTAGACCATGGATTATGGTTGAGGGAAGCGCAGAGCGACGAGAACAGAGTCTAGTGGGGGCTGATAGTGAGAGAGAGACAGGAGGAGGGCCGGGTACTTACCCAAGAACAATACCCAAGATAGGATTGATCCATTAAAGATGAAAGATTCTCTCTCGTTCTCTACATCTCTCCCATCTCGTTCTTTCTCTGTAGATATGATTTATAACTGTCAACGAACAAACTGTAACATGTTCCCCTCGGTTCTTTTGTAAACACTTGTGTGTATCTAAAACTAATCTGGCGAATTTGCTTTTTCATATTGACATGTTTACCCTGTCATATTTATGTCATTTTATATTCATCCATCCTCACACCTCTTCTCTCATTCTCAATCATTTCACGATCTTCTGTGTAAACGTGAAGTCGAAGTTTTTTTTATCTGTTTTAATTCAATATCGAATAAGAATTTTTTTTAATGTAATTGCATTAAATTCATCAATCAGTGTACGATTCAAAAGCTGTGAAAACACTGTACGATGTGACTTCATATAACCAATGTAAATAAAGCAATAAATAACTATGCAGCGACACGATGGAGATGTACGGAAAGAGAGAGAATATCAAATAATAAAACCAATAAATCATTCAACCCCTAATCAACTGTGCAACAAAGGAAACATGTCCCGGCTACTTTCACTCCTTTACTTTGACAATTTCACTGTTTCTGTTTTTTACTGTAATTTAAAATTTTGTAAAGTCTGTTTTGAAGCTTTGTGTATATCGTGTAAAGATCAGAACAGGAGTGTATCCCACTACGCCGACAGGTATTTCCACCCCCACTTTGAAACGATGTAATAAATCACATGATCCCGAGGTTTGCCCGTGTGCTCTCTGGTGACCCGACGACCGGTTCACACGGGCCTGGTTACGTCGGACCGACACCTAACTTCATTTCAGTGGGAGCAAGACAGGAGGCCATGTGAAATCTCTGAGGAGGGGACAGGACCGGGTCCATCTTTATATCTTCTGCATGAAACCTCGTTTGCTTCAAAGCTATTATTCACACAGAGAAAACACACACCGAAGTTCACACACACTTGTACTGAACAATCATTCATTCAAGATGTCCAGGTGGTAAAATATCGTTATAAAATGTATTAAAATGTGACTTTACTGAGTTTTCAAACTAACAAAGAAAACACAATCAGCTCGCACGACTGAAGACAGCGTCACCATTAGGTCATTAAGTACTGTTATTTCATTTAAAGTGATTATGGACTGTTAATTGACTTACAATTACAACGGACTGACCATTTTCGGCAATCGAGAGTTAAGGGCCTTGGTCCGGGGCCCAACAGTGTCAATTTGGGAGTAGTGGGGTTTGAACCGGCGACGTATCGTCCAGCTCAGTTACTTTAGGCACTAAGCTTTGAGGAATGAATAAGCTTTAACACAAAAGTAATCAAATAATCAGCATCAGATTCATAAAAACTGTGTTGATAAACACATTTGTGTCTTTTCGACCAGGCAGGTTTTGTATCTATAAACTTATAAATGAACATAAATTCCATTCCAATCATGGATTCTCTGAAATCCTAAGACAACCGTGTCACAAGCTACGTTACAAGTGTGTGCAAACGCTTATGTTGCTAATGCTAATCTGCGCACGCAACAAGCAACAAGCTAGCTGCTAATATTAAATACAACTCTATATCACTTCTAAATAAAAACGAGACGTTCAGGACAGAAAGGTAATGGTGTTACAAGTAAACAAGCAAGTAAACAACCCTGGCTTTACTCTGTATAAGTAGTTTATATATTTATTAATTCATACTTACAAATGCAAAGCTAAACAACACTGGATTTACTCAAGGGCACTTTATTCTTTCACTACCTTATGAGCCCTATATGGTGTTATATCTTAAACAATTAGCTCATTAAAGTTTGTGGGTAAGTGTCGGACTTCTGGAATTCTCAAGAACACCCCGCACCCCACCCCAGATTGCCAGGACAGGTGTGATGGGTACACTGAAGTGTGGTAATGCTACCAAAGCTCGGATTGATTAAATACAAATATATACATAATTAGCATATTATAAACAAAAGTTTATGATATAATGTTAAAATTAGGACGAGGCAAAATTCAGATAAACCTTGTTAAATCCCCCGTACATCAATCTAACGTTTTTCTGATAATAACGATGGAGAAAAACAAATATTTTACAGATGATGATGATGATGATGATGATGATGATGATGACGATGATGATGACGATGATGATGACGACGACGATGATGATGAAGAATACCATGAAGGATCCGTCTGCCAGCTCTGTGCCCACTGTGAGGTAATGCCACGTCGCCTTTAGCAACAGTACAATTGTGATGCAAATATAATAAACTCTTTTCACCGCCGTGTTTTTACACACGGACGAACGAATCCTCCACATTGAACCCGATTCGTGCAGTGAAACACACATTTACACTCACTAGGGGCAGTAGTGAGCACACGTACCCTGGAGGGTGGGCAGCCCTATTCTAGCCACGGCACCCGAGTTCAGTTTGGGGGTTTCTGTGCGCTACAATCATAATCTGTCGACTCTCGGGAATCGAACCGGCAATCTTCCGATCACAAGTTCTGTTCTTTAAGCACCAGGACACGATGCTGTAATACTAATGTAAATCAAACAAGAACTAGACTTTATAACCTGAATATTCTGTCAAAATGTCTGTTATATATCGTTTCCAAACATCCCGCTGTCTCTCTTTCTGTTTTAGCACTGCGACAGCTGTGACAAATGCCCATGTAAAAAAGGAGACAAGTCCGAGTATTGTGAATACTGTGAGGTGAGACAATTGTTTTTCACTTGATCTCATTAATAGTGCAAAGAAATGACACACAGATAAAAGTCACTTTAATCCACAACCACACGGATGCTTTAGACTCAAGTCACATTACATGAGGCATTATAAAGGACAAGATTTACTTTAACCAGTAACCTAAAGTAAGAAACTGGTTAAAGACCCATTCTAACAATTAAATGTTTGATAATATCCTGATTTCTTTTCCAGTCCTGCAACCTGTGTGCTATGTGCCCTGTTTGTGACACGGTGTGTAAACCAGGTAAGATTCCACCTGCTAGTATTTAGATGTCCTTTAACCCTACAATCATTGGTAACTTCTCACTTTCTGTCTTGAAAGGTGGTTTCGTCGATTCTGTCACCGGCTCGATCTATAAGTAAGACACGGTTACACAACCTGTAGTGTCACTGTAATAAGTCTTATAAGACTGTAATAAAACTGTAATTACACTTTATATGTGTGTTTGATTTGCAGGACAGTGGCTGACATCTTTGACGACGACGACGATGATGATGATGATAACTGAGGCCATAATTGTCACCACATGGTTTAAAGAACAAAAACGCAATTTGAAGTCTAGGTCAACAACTTAAGGATTTAAATGCTATATTTGGATATTTAAAACTTAATTTCGTCAACACTTTTTTAAAAATTTTGATAATATTGCTTAAATTCATTTAGTAAATAAAACATGAATTCGATTGATTCACATGAGTTTACATGATGTTGTCAATGGTTTTCTGGTGTAATGAACATTATAAACTGTACTTGATGACATTTCATCACAGTTGTGTGGTGTTAAATAAAATAAATGAAACGTTTTACTGATTGTGAATGTGTGAATCATATACCATTCAAATCGAAAGAGGTAAACACTTAAAGATTAACTTTGTTTTCCCTTATCAAGAACTAAACCAACTTAAGTGTATTTATCACAGAAACAGAATTGTAATTAGCAGATAAATAAACAATTAAGGGGCATTAATTATAGATTATATAGAGTTGTGCATCATTTCAAATTAAAAGCACAATACCGCTATTATCATGGTAAAATATATTGGGAATCCATATGTTTTTCTTTCAATATTACACATAACTAATACCTAAATTATGTATAAAAACAGCCTGATTATTTGTAAAATCTAAGAAGATTTGTTTTAGCCATATAAGACAACAATAGTTGAACAGAATGCTGTACGACGAACAATGCGACATAAAAACAAGCAAAAAAAATCAACACAACCAAAAATAAATTAAAGTTAATTTACATATTTTATTTATAGCTGTCTAGGGTTTTTTAATGTTAGAAATAAATGAAAGAAACATTTGTACACGCCATCGGCGAACTTTAATTTTGACATATTTGAAAGCGGATCTTCACAGCCCTGAAATATTTTCATCCTACAGGTAAACAAGCCTTGCGTGTATTTTTTGCCTTTAAATGCCTTTTAAGACACTGATCCAATATTAATAAGTATATTAAATATTTCATAAGTAATATTAACTTCATATGTGATTAATATATATTTTGGAAGTCAGGCCGTGTTTGAAATCTGTGGCGGTGTCCCAAATGGCGTGTAGTTGTATTAGTAGTGCACTAGATGGAGCACACAGAAGGTGTAGTGTTTGTAAAAGAGGGCGCCTATAGAGGCAGCATTGGTGTTATTTATGAGCCAGCCGAGCTCGCTATCGCGCTAATGGTGTTTGTTACGCCGTGTATTAGATGCATGTGTGTATTAGATTTGATATGAATATATAAATGATTTAAAATATTATTTTGCTAAGTTTAGGATTTTGAAAATGACTCGACACGGGAAGAACTGCACAGCTGGAGCGGTTTATACTTACCATGAGAAAAAGAAAGACACAGGTTTGGTGTTGTTTTCGAAGCTTATTTACTTATAATGTAACTTTTCTGATTAAAAGCTTCATGTTTTATTATTTTTTTTTTTAGCTTCCTCTGGTTATGGAACACAAAGTGTCCGTTTGGGTAAAGATGCTATTAAAGATTTTGATTGTTGCTGCCTGTCTTTACAACCCTGCAGAGATCCAGTAGTGACGTATGTAACTTTTATTTATACACACATAATCATCTTTATTTCATAAATCCAGCCATCAGTTAGTGTCTCCAGGGCTGTGTTCTATTTGGGGTCACGGTGGGACACACACACACACACACACCGCACACTGGGGTGAATACACTAAACACCTGAACAGGTCGTTTACGTCTGTTACAGGGTACAGAGACAAACACACACACGGCAATTTCTGTATCACCAATTAACCTGACAGCATGTCTTTGGACTGTGTGAAGAATCCGGAGTACCTGGAGACATCCCACACAGACAAGGAGAGAACATGCAAATTCTACACAGAAAGCCTCTTCTCGTCTCGTACCCCAGGAATTGAACCCGGGACTTCAGGATTAAATTTTAAATGTTTCCGGTCATAAATGTGACCGTGTTAAACACAACAGTTAAATAAACAACTTTAATAAATAAATAGTAAATCAATCAGTCAAAAGGCCACGTCAGAAATAACATCTCATGAAATTCCATGCAGATGTAATGAATTATTATTTGGATTATAATGATTGTCTTGTTTTGTATTGAAATGTTTTTGTCTGTTGTACAATGGAGTGAGGACGGGTATCTGTATGAAAAAGAAGCCATCCTGGAGTACATCCTTCATCAGAAAACTGACATTGCGAAGAAAATGAAGGTCTGTGCTGCTCGTAGCGTCGTGTTTCTTTTCTGATTAGACACTCGTCTCACTTCACGTCTCCACTGTTTCTCAGGCCTACGAGAAGCAGAAAAAGGCCCTGAAGAGCGAAGGCCAGCTGGAGTCGAGCTCGACCGAGAGAGAGAGAATCGAGAAGTTTAAGATCAAAGAGGGCAGCATCGTCTCCAAACCCATAAACCCTTTTGTCTCAGGTACAAGAAAATCGTTTGGTTTGTTTTTTTAGCATTTTGATGAGAAAATTGGATCAATCAGACAGTATCTGAGGAGAGGGACCCATAAATTGCACGGGCTGTCGTACACCAATCACTATAAAGCATGTTCTGACAGCCCAGCATTTAATAATGAACAACAAAGATTACAGAGACCTAATACACTCAAGGAAATCTTTACCCAAGTTAAACCAAGAACAATAATAACATTCCTTACCCACATAGACTTGAAGAAGCAAATCTAAAATAAATAAATAAACGTTATCATAAGATACCGATTCCTGCCATGAATGCCACAGAAAGGATAACATGGCGTTACACAAACAAACAGGCAGTATCTGACATCTTATGTTACTAATGTCGGACTTTAAGCTGTAATCTAGTGATCTGAGGTACTGGAATAGTAATCGGTTAGCACTATTAATTAAATCCCACACTGTCGGGCTCTTGAGCAAGGCTCTTATTTATCACTTTCTCATACTGTCTACATGCAGGATTTGATTGAATTTAGTCCAGCGTTCTAGATGCTTTAATGCTTTTTGCACTGGGCAGTACTTTTGATTGAACTGTTGGACTCGAGTGTTTAGTCACAAACTCTCATCCTCGTGTAACTGAAGGTCAGATTAAAGAATCACCGTCTCCGAACGGCTCCATCAACTCCCTCGCCTCGTCCAGCTCGGCCTCCACCTCGACAGAATCCTCGTCTTCGTCTCTGCCCAGCTTCTGGATTCCCAGTCTGACTCCAGAGGCGAAACCCACGCTTCTGAAGAAACCTGTGAGTTTTACCCCGTTACTGTTTCACGTCGCTGGTCTGGATCCAGTAGTGTAAAGTCTGGTTAACTGCTCAGAAGATTGAGCAATGCCCGGCTCTGGCCATGTTTGCTTTTGAAAGATGCCAGGGGCCACTTTGCTCGGGTCTCGATGACCTTGTGAGTGTTTTATCTTTCAGTGAACAGGTTTAACGTAACGTCAGTTGAACTTGGTTCGTTGTGTTTTCTCAGTCAAAGACCGTGTCGTGTCCGATGTCAGGCCGACCCCTGAAGATGAGCGAGCTGATAACGGTGCGTTTCACCCCACTGGACCCGAGCCTGGACAGAGTTTCACTCCTCACACGTCAGGTTGGTTAAAAGTCCTCGCTACACCCAGACAAGTTCACCCGTTTAGTTTTCTCATCCGTTTCATTGAGCAAATTCGTGTCCCAGTTTAACACACGTGAAAGAACGTTTTGTTGATTTCGTTCTGACTTCTGTAACGTTTTCAGGACCGATACGTGTGTGCAGTAACCAAAGACACCCTGGGCAACTCTGTGCCCTGTGCTGTGCTCAAACCTTCGTAAGTCTTCGTGTGTCCGTCCAGACTTTTATTTCTTTTCGCTACCATTATTATGTGTTTAGTGTGTCAGCCCGTTTGTGATTGCAGAGGCGTTGTGGTCACACTCGAGTGTGTGGAGAAGCTCATCCGCAAAGACATGATCGACCCGGTGTCGGGACAGACTCTGAAAGAGAAAGACATCATTGTCCTGCAGAGGGTGTGTTTGTGTGTTTTATATATTATTCTTTACACTTTGGTTCCACTCAGTAATAACACAAATTTATAGATTGAATTGAAAGACGTGTGTGAACCTCTTTTTTAACTGTGTTAGGGTGGAACCGGGTTCGCCGGCTCTGGAGTTCACCTCTGTGCCCGAGAAGCTCGACCCGTCATGCAGGCCTGAGACGAGGTGTGATGTTAAACCTGTGCGTGTGTGTGTGTGTGAGAGAGAGAGAGAGAGAGAGAGAGAAAGAGAGATCACCACTGTCTTTAGCTTGAACTTTCTTTTCTGGTGAGAGACTGTAGTCCTTGTTTACTGTTTTAATAAGATAACACAGATGAAATAGTACAAGCAGCACGTGCTACGGTTCTGTTAAGTGTTCCACAGACCAGGCACTCCGTGTCATTTTGTTTTGTAAAATAAAACCAACCAAAAATAAAAGGTTCCTACAGATTGTGTTTGAAGTGTGTGTTGTTTTAATAACATGCATGTTGAGCGAGCTAAAGTTCATCATGATCCTCCATTAACAGAGTCCCGTAGTCGGTCATGGTGCTGATTTTAAGCGTCTCCAGTTGCTCCATGATCTCGCTCACTGAGAGGCGACCGTCCTGAGGATGAGAGCAGGGGGTGGATGGGGGCGGGGGGTGCGGAATAAAACAGTGACGAAAGGTTCCATACAAATCCTACCCCTACTAACTCTTACCCCGACTAATTTTACTTCTACTAACATGAACTCTGCCCCCTACAGACCCTAACACTCTAAATCTCAGGGATCTCATAACAATCACACTCAGATCTTTGTGGTCCTGGGTTCAATTCTCAGGTAAGTCTGTGGTTCTCCCAGCGGCTGTGTGGGTTTCCTCCCACAGTCCACAGGCATGCAGTCTAGGTCTCGGGTTAATTAGAGATCCTGAGATTGTCGTGTGTGTGTGTGTGTGTCGTGTAACAGACTGGTGACCTGTTCAAGTGTATTAGTGTATTCACCCAGTGTGTCTCCCACCGTGACCCTGAATCACAGACGAATGAACGATTCATATTTAATAAGCAGAATTAAACACGGCGGCTGGTAATAAACGGGTGTAAAAACATGTGGTTTTATTTATTATAGACCGAGAAACGTTCCACCACTTATCTGTGTACTGATGGTTGGAGTCCTCGTACCTCCCTCAGGCACAGGTAACCTGTAACGGTCAGTCCGGCGGCGTCCAGCGAGCCCATTTGTGTGTTTAATGTTTAATATCAACTGACATGAACTCTCCAGGTTCTTACTGTGTGTGCCGCCAAAAGTATTCGGACACCCAACCGAAATAAATAGGCACTGTTTTTGTGTTTTGTACACCCCGCCCCCTCCCAATCCAAACCCCACACGCCGTCTCCGATCCTCATCCTCCCATAAGTTCATGTAAAAAAAGGAAACACTTTCTTCCCTTAAGCATTTGATCTGAACCCTCCCTCGGACCCGGACACGAGAGCTCCGCTCATTCGTCACAGCTCGTCGTGTTTCCTGGTCAGATCTTCGCCGTAATTGGTGGCCTGACTCCCGACAAACATGTTCCAGTTGTCCAGAATTTCTCTCTTGGTGATTTTTTCATCCTAAATCATGATGATTGAAGATTCATTGAAATAATTAAATAAAAAGAGAAAGAAGGAGTGTGTGTGTGTGTGTGTGTAACAGGGCAGGGCGAGGGTGGGGGGTAGAAAAAGAAAGATGATTGGTTGAATTAGATTAATTTGCTGATCTGTTCTAGAGAAATGCATTTGATTGCAGTAACACATTTGCTCGTTTTATTCGACTCACGTTGTCCTTGTCGGTCTCGTAGATGAGGTGTCTGGCCTCGTTGTCGGCGTTGTCCACGTCTCCTGGAAGGATCCACATGGCGACCTCACCAGCATCCAGGAAGCTATCCTAAAGATTTAACCAATAAATATTTACCACTCGTTTTAGTCGTTTACATTTATTAACATCATATTTTACACTCCAGGTCACATTCATGACAGGAAACGATCATTCAGCAACACACAAGTCACACAAAACACACTCATGGACAATTTGGTTTCTTTAATTTGCCTTACTGGCGTGTTTTTGGACGTGGGGAGAACATACAAACTCTCCATCGAACCCGAGTGACTAAGTGCTGATCAGTAAGTCACCATCCCGGTGTGAAAGATGCGAACCTTGTTTAGGTCTCTGTGTTCGGAGAACTGTTTCCTTTCTGTTGTCACCCATTCAGGTTCAGTCTCTCCATCCTCAGTATTGAACATATCGCCTGTAGGGGGACAAATCAGCTGTACATGAGATCAATGCATCTCAGGACCACAAATATCATCAAACATTAATGATTTAATACCGATGTACTCCTCTAAACTGATCTTGCCGTCACCGTTCTTGTCCATATCCTCCATGGTTTCCTGTTAGAACCCAAAACGAATAACAGAACGTTCTCATGACGAGGATGTAAAACGTCGTCGCGTCGTCACACCAGTGGTGTTTTACCTGAACCACCAGATCCTTCATGTAGTCAAACTCCTCTGGGTGAAGGAAGGCGGTGAACTCCTCTCTAGTGGCGATGCCATCTCCATCCTTATCAGCCTTCTGGAACCTTCTCTGGTCCCGGCTGAACATGGACTTGTACATTTCTCGGTCTTGTAAAGGCTCGGACTCGTCATCTAGAACCAACGATGAATGAAACAAATCCAGATCGTCATCGCAATCAGAGGGAATCCCGACTATAAACATACAAAACTGTAGTGAACCGAGCAGTGAACCATCAGATTACTCTTCCTGTACACTAACCACTAGACAATGTCTGGCCCACAGTAAACACTCGTACAATGTTCCAGCGCCTTAAACATTCAGCAAAATAAAGATCAGACCCTCTAACATGGGTGACCAGATCTGATCTGACCTTAATTATCCTTCACAGCAGCATCACAGCACCTGAGGCCAAATGAATAAACTCACAGTGAGGTCATGTGTAGTTATTATTATTAATCACAACAAACCAAAGAATTTCGTTGTAACCGTGGCGCTCAACAAGGACTTAAAAATGTATTTGGCTTTAGGTCCTGTGATGCTGTGAAGGATAAATAAGGATTTTTCTCGTTACTTGAACGCTTCTAATAAAAGGAAATCCCAGACGTCTGGTCACCCTACAAACTGGACTGCTGGTCTGACCTACCCAAGTAGGTGCCATAAGTGGTGTTCTTATACTCTATCCAGGAAATCTTGTCGTCGTTGTTCTTATCGTACTCCTTCCAGTTCTTGCTGACGTTCTCCTCGATGTATTTATTCTGCCTGTGTTTGATCCAGTGTTGCAGCTCAGCGTGACTGACGAAGCCGTCTTTATCCGTATCAATCCGCTCCACTATTTTTCTACAATAGCAAGAGAAACTCGACTCAGAAAGTCTCGCCCTGGACATTCGGTTTAGATGTTTGGAATGAAGCTTGATACGTTTAACAGTGTGTGAACATTTCGCATCATTAGCACGGATGCTTAATGCAACCACGCAGCAGCATCGAACCTGTTTAATGCAGTTTAGAGGACGGAACTTCGTTCACAATCCCAGCATGTTTAATACGTTTAGGTGTATGTCTAATATGCTATGGCGACACGGTGATTAGCACGGTCTGTGTGGCTGTTTGCATGTTCTCCCTGTGTTGGTGTGGGTTTCCTCTGGCTACTCCTAAGTCATGCATGTTAATTTGTGATACTGAAATTGTCTTGGGTTTGTGTTCGCGCATGTTCGTCTCTGTTCCCTGCAACAGACTGCCGAACCTGTTCAGGCGTTTCGTGTATTCACCCTAAGTCGTATTAAGCACTGTTAACACTATATGTAAATATTGAATATAATTTACAGTGTATATAGTATAAAGTTGTGGTAGGGTACCCGAGCCGGGCCTGACTCTCCTCGGGCGTCAGCTGGTCAAACGTTTTTGCGTCTTCCTTTCCCAAGAAAGCCTCGTGATCAAACTGGAAACCGTGGGCATCGTCGTGGACGTGGTCACTAAGTTCACGCTGGTGGTGAACGCGCTTTTCCTTGGGAGGCACAGCGAGTGTGAACCCCACGACAAGGACAAGAAGTAACAGCTGCATTTCCTACAACGGCACATCAAGAGAAATCAATAAACCTATAAATAAATGAACTGGAACACATTCGTTTGTCTTTCTGGGTTATTCCATGTGGCTGATGATCAAAACCATGTTCAGGTCTTTCAGTCACATCACTGCATGTGACGACGTCTCAGGACGTCCGTTAGTTGTCGTCGGGACATAACAGGAGCTTGTAACAGCATAACAACCTTCAGCTAAAGATATATGTTGTTAGTTATTATATATTAAATTATTTATTATAATGATTATGCTTAATGGGAGGTTAGATGGATAATTATTCACTTAATTAATTTTTTTTAGGTAGACAAGAAGAGGTACGTAGCGGGTGGTTTTAGGGGTCGGTAGGTGGTCACTCGTGGTTACAGAACGAGTCTGTACTCACTACTGTCCCCTAGTGTGTGTTCACCTGTGTAATTGTGTGTTTCACAGCACAGATTGTGTTACATTTCCATTTATTCGGAAATGAAAATGTACCTGAAAGAACATTAATGACAGCACATGTTTACATGAGATTTAAAGACCAACTCGTGAGTTTTAATACAATATAATGATTCGTTTAAAAGATTTTATCATTAGAAAACTACTGACTTATAGATACAAGTACTTACAACTTTACAACTTATAACATGCACGCCAAAGAAAAACTGTAACGAGTAAATAACTCAATAAAGTCAGAAAAAGTGGGATTATCAGTTAATGATCAACAGTAAACAAAATACTGTCACACTTTTATTCTAATGAGAATAAACCACATCTTTCAAACATTCATAATCTTTTTCTTTATTCAATCATTTATGTTATGCTTTTAAAAGTATTAGATAATGCATTTCATGAAATAAAAGTAATGAAATAAACAAATAAAGAGTTCAGATCATCTGTAGTGGAAAGATAAATCAGATGCTAAAGACGCCCCTAAAAAGTTCTGCAGAGACTCACTAAATAAACAGATACAGGAAATTCATCTTTATGTGCAAATGTGCAACTAATGCGAATTATTTTTTACTCACCAGAAGTCCTGAGATTCGAACTTTCTCCCACCAGCGCGTTTTTTTCTCTCCTCTGCTCCGCGTCGTGTTGGCACGCTGCCCCTTTAAATCGCGCTCCCGCGGGGCGTGCACGATACGCCTCGAATCATAAACTGACAGCTACATGGGCCAATCGGTAAAGCCTAAAGGCGGGATTAATAGCACTCAAGAACGCGATTGGCTCCAAAACGCCACGTTGACACGCGAACGCGCATCTAGCAAAACCCGGCCACGGAGGCCTCGCGTGCCCGCGCATTCTTCTGCCTGCATTAGAAGCCTACATCTAAAGGACCCGGACGGTATCGCCGATTAGTGAATCGATTCTTTAACTCATTCACTGGTTTTACGTTTCTTGTCGCTAGCTTGAAAAGAACCGACTCTTAGAATCGAGTCTTTGGAGTTCATTTTGGTAGTTACCTTGTTTGCCTGATTTTAACTCACAAGTAAATTTGATAACACGAAATGTGAATGTATTAAGTGTTTTTAAAAAACTAATAAAATGTAGTGAAAAAACTATGCATTTTATTTTTAAAAGTTGTGTTTCAAACAAGCACCCCAAGACCCAAATGAACGTTTCTAGCATCTAGTAGCATGTGTGGCTAATTTGGCTAGTTCACTACATAAAAAAAAAAAAATAAA
>JAOTRQ010000014.1:2860789-2881929 GCA_028565875.1 Hoplisoma paleatum | reverse complement strand
TTAAAACGGGAAGTGCTGTCCTGACCTTATTTTAGTGAAACGAGTACTATTTCAGCATAAATCAGTTATTTACTGTATCATGCCTGCTTGTGAATAAAATAATAGACTACTTGTTAAGGCAAGGAGCTAATCACACATTTATGTCTGCATTTTTAGAATGTATGCATTTAAATATGTATATGTACCAGTGTTAATTTTGACAACAAATTTTGATTTAGTTTTAGTCATAGTCTTTTGACTAAAATGTCATTTAGTTTTAGTCATAATTTAGTCATCTAAATTGTTTTTAGTTTTAGTCTAGTTTTAGTCGACTAATTACGATAAGAATTTAGTCGACTAAATCTACAATCAATTTAGTCGACTAAAATATAAAGTGTGTAAAATCGAAATTATTTTTTAATCATTATATACACTAAGGATGAAACGATATTAAAATTCCATATCACGATTATCATGACGAAAATTATCAAGATTATCAATATCATCATGATATTGTTTAAATGTGATTAAAAGTAAAATAAATACTACTTAAAACCCCTTAACGCCGGTTGTTGCAAATTTGCAACATACCAAGTTTACCCCAAATAGACCATAATGCCTGTTGTTGCAAATTTGCAACATACCAAAATTTATATTTATTTTTTGTGCAAAAGTGAAATTAATAATCTCAACAATATTTACCAACAACATTTACCAATATTTGCCATCTACTTAAAAGCAAAAACAAAAAAGGCATTTTTTCATATACAGCTACATTAATTCAGGCGTTATCGCCTGTTGTTGCAAATATGCAACAAACCGTTTGATTCAATCAACCAGCCAAGATAGCGCCTGCATTCCCTCAATGCCTGTTAGTGCATATTCGCTACGGACCTAAGAACCTAGGAACCTTTGACAAGCACTTGTTTCTAGTGGGATCACAAAGTGTGTGTGTGTGTGTGTGTGTGTGTGTGTGTGTGTGTGTGTGTGTGTGTGTGTGTGTGTGTGTGTGTGTGTGTTTTTGTGTGTGTGTGTGTGTGTGTGTTTGTATCCTTATCTGTGCAGCAATTGGACACAAATGCAGTGATGCCCCTGATGGCACGTGAATTAGGACACTCACATCCATAAATATTTTAGCCTCTTTCCTATATGGGTCAGGTCTCTCTCTCTCTCTCTCTCTCTCTCTCTCTCTCTCTCTCTCTCTCTCACACACACACACACACACACCTTTTTTCTCAGTGACACATGGAAGTTCATCTACATTGTTTGAATCTCAGCGCTTCTATTCCTGCTAGTTTTAGACCAGATTTCTGCATCAGTTTTAGAGATTAGAGGTACCTGAGTGATCAGCAGGTCGCGTGATCGAATCCCACTCTCGCTTCTTCAGTCTGAATTTCTTCAGATGTTTCAGCAGTCGAATCTCAGACGATAAATCAACTCGTTACCTCGTCCACACATGCAAAACGCAGCCGTCAGAGCAGATTCCTGAAAAACAAAGCAGCAGAAATGATGCATCAGTGATGTGGGTCACAGATCCCCACATACACACTCCCAAATCTCAGGAAAAGAAACATGCAAATGGGTCCAAATCAATGCTCATGGAGTCCAACACACTCCTGCTTCATGGATGTCCACTAACATTTGCTCATATGGTGCATGGCCAGAAGTATTTGGACACCTGAATGTAAGCTTTCCACTTTTCCACTTTTCCTAGTGTTTATAGTACTGGACTAATCACGAGGGGTTTAGGTTTGGGGTTAGTGTTAGGTCTGTTGTCCTGGTCCTCCATGTCTTCAGGGTCCATAAATAATTCTTATAAATGTATTTCATATTGGCCGTAGAGCCATGTGAAGCCTTAATACCCCGGGCCCCAGCAAGTCTGTCGACTGGCCTGGGACTAATACTGTACTAAGTGAAAGTGTACTGGGCCCTAAAGACAGCCGTCCAGATACTTTTGCACATAACATGACTCTCATTTTCCACGCTGTGCCAAGCCGTTCTGATCCAGGCTCAGGAATAATAATAAGTAGAAGCACTTAAATACTCAGTAAATTCGTCCACTTTTCGTTTAAAGTTGGCCGGTGAAGCAAACGTGATCTCAATGATGGATGGTTTCAGCCTGCGTGACGTTCACGTGTCTCCGGTTTGTTTGGAGGGAGGCGTGTTTATTTTGCACCGCTCGTCCATCACGGCGTGGCGCGGTCCAGTGATTTTATTTTCCTGATGGACTCCGGAGTAAAATCATCAACCGTATTCTTACCTCCGGTCCGGGATCGGACGTGGCAGTCGGAGAGAGATGGAGCTCGTTCACGTCGTCCTGCTGTTGGTCGCTGTAACAGGAACATGTGAGAGCAGGAAAAAATACATTTATGTACAGGGACCTTTGAACTGGACTGACGCTCAAACGTACTGCAGGACAAACTACACGGATTTGGCATTGATTCATTCTTGGGATGAATATTACACGTTTACTAACGAGACAAACTCTGGTGATGATGGCTGGATTGGTCTGACCATGAATAAATCTACGCAAAACTACACTTCGTGGTCTGATCAAACTCCGGTGACCATACAAATATGGGATGGGCCGAACAACGCACCAAGCCAGCCGAACGCTGGACACTGTGTTCTGTCTCATAATGATAAGTGGCAGGAGGACTACTGCCACAAACTTCATTCATTTTATTGCTACCAAAATTATACAAGTGTGAATAATAACTGTACAAGTAACTATGTAAGTAATTACACTGACCTCAATGTAACCTTGGTGGAGAGAAAAAAATCCTGGGATGAAGCTCTGAATCACTGCAGGACCGAATTCACCGACATGTTCAGCATCAACCCGCCCAGCGAACTGCATTTCCCAAACCAGAGTTTGTTTCGCTCGTTTACTGTTTGGATCGGTCTACGGTTCCTGGATGGTTCCTGGTTCAGGGTGAACAAATATCCTCTAAAGAACGACTCACTGCCCTCGTGTCCAGTCCAACCTCGATTTTGTGGCGCCCAAAACTTAACCACAAACACCTGGGAGACCCGAGACTGCAGAGAGGAAAAGTTTTTCATTTGCTACAAACGGTGGTGAGATACTTTCACGAGACACGAACAAATTCTTTATAAAAATTATTGATTGCTCTAGATTTATTTATTTATTTATTTAAAACGCAGAAAATGCTCTGAAGACATCGAGGAGATCCTGAAACAACGTGGACGACCGGCAATCATCTTTTATTTCATCACGAGATGTTTGTGCTGGAAATTGTGAACAGAATTCGTTTAGTAGGACTGAAGAATTATAAAGTAGATTTAATACAGTTTCTTAATCTAACATAATAATACAGTCATAGAATAAACTTTTATTTAAGAGTAAATTCTAGATATGAAATCAATCTAACAGTTCATTATTATTTCTCGTAAACATTTAGATTTTGCATTTGTTTAGTAAGATTTTGATTGAAAACGTTTTGCTTGTTGCTAAAGTTTCTAATTCTGTAGAACAACACTGTACTGTAATAATAGTTCATAATTAAATTATATGTATATAAATATATTCATAAGTAGCTGCATAAAGTAGTTAAAAAATGTTTTGTAATTAGAAAATAAATGTAAAATGGAGAGAATAAATCATTACAGCCGAAGCTTCTGTGTGGGACTGTTAAAGTTTAAAAATAATTATAATAAAGTTTAATTGTTGAGTTTATAACTAGTTTGCTATCGTTTATGTTAAAATCTGAACATTTACTTGTATAATTAATTTTATTAAAATTTCTGTTAAAATCTGAACATTTACTTGTATAATAAAGTTTATTAAAGTTTCTTTTGGAACTTGAACATTTTACTGACTCAAATTATTTGTAATAAAGTTCAGATGGCATCTAAATAAATACTCGCGTAGTCTGACAACTTCCTGTTTCCGCATCTGCGTACGTTTGCTTCCATGATGCAGAAGTACATTTACATTATAAATGGCCAACAAAAGTATTTGGACGCCTGACTGTGAGTTTATTGGACGTGGCCGTCGGTCAGTTGTAACGTTGTGGTTAAGGTACTGGACTAGTAATCAGAAGTTGGCTGGTTCCAGTCTCACCACTGCCAGGTTGGGTCCCTGAGCAAGGCCCTTAAACGTCAAAAGCTTCGGCCGAATGCTGCTCCTCATCTAAAACTTTGAAGTGTGTCCGTGTGCGAGGATTTTTGTCGGTTCATGGTGGGGTCAAAGTCCAAAGATGATGTTCTTCTGATGTCCACATACTTCTGTTAAACGTAGATGTTCCTTTTCCATGCTTTCCCAACTCTTTCTGTTCTGAGGTCATAAATAAATAATAAACCAGCGTTTGAATACTCGCTGCTTTGTTTGCTTTTGGTGGAAAGTTTTCTGACGTGATCTTCAGGTGAGGACGAGTGATGGATGGTTTCCACCTGCCTCATGGCCTCTGTTCTCCTGCCTCTGGTTGGTTGGTTGGTTTTGCGCCGCACGGTCCAGTGATTTTATTTTCCTGATGGACTCCTGAGTAAAATCGTCAAACGTACTTTATCTCCTGTCTGGGATCAGACGTAGCAGTCGGAGAGAGATGGAGCTCGTTCACGTCGTCCTGCTGTTGGCCGCTGTAACAGGAACATGTGAGAGCAGGAAAACATACATCTACATCCCGGGACCTTTTAACTGGGCTGATGCTCAAGGACAGTGCAAGAACTACCTTATGGACCTGGCTTCTATAAATTCTTGGGATGAATATACAAGTTTTTTGTTTGATGTCATTGATCATCAGAAAGAAGTATCCTGGATCGGTCTTTCCAAAGCTCCCAGTGATA
This sequence comes from Hoplisoma paleatum, assembly GCA_028565875.1. Taxonomy (NCBI): domain Eukaryota; kingdom Metazoa; phylum Chordata; class Actinopteri; order Siluriformes; family Callichthyidae; genus Hoplisoma; species Hoplisoma paleatum. The sequence goes on along the minus strand of JAOTRQ010000014.1, from coordinate 2,877,144 downwards.
AAGTTTATACTAAGTGGTCTGATAGAAGTAAGTTGTCCTTCCAAATGTGGAACAGTATTTTTGGACCATCTGACTTGGATTCAAAACATTGTGTTGTGAGTTTTTACGGTTGGTGGTTTACCGCAGATTGTACAGAAACTCATGGCTTTGTTTGCTACTACAATACAATGAATGCAGCAGTGCCTTGGCCAGTAATCAATGTAACCTTGGTGGAGATAAATAAATCCTGGGATGAAGCTCTGAATCACTGCAGGACCGAATTCACCGACATGATCAGCATAGACTCGCCCAACCAGCTGCATTTCCCAAACCAGAGTTTGTTTCGCTCGTTTACTGTTTGGATCGGTCTACGGTTCCTGGACGGTTTCTGGTTCCGGGTGAATAAGATTCCTCTGATGCACCTCAATGACTCCTCACTGCCCTCGTGTCCAGTCCAACCTCGATTTTGTGGCGCCCAAAACTTAACCACGAACACCTGGGAGACCCGAGACTGCAGAGAGGAAAAGTTTTTCATTTGCTACAAACTGTGGTGAGATACTTTCATGAGACACGAACAAATTCTTTATAAATGAAATCGATTGCTCTAGATTTATTTATTTATTTATTTAAAACGCAGAAACTGCTCTGAAGACATCGAGGAGATCCAGGAGGAGATCCTGAAACAACGTGGACGACCGGCGATCATCTTTTATTTCATCACGAGATGTTTGTGCTGGAAATTGTGAACAGAATTCGTTTAGTAGGACTGAAGAATTATAAAGTAGATTTAATACAGTTTCTTAATCTAACATAATCATACAGTCATAGAATAAGTTTTTATTCAGTTAATTATATTGATGAAATAAAATAAAGTTTATTATTATTTCTCGTAAACTTTTTGATTTTGCATTTGCTTTATCAATAAACACTGTAATATTAGTTTAGAATATTGTCTTCATTTACCTGAACATTTAACTCATATAAATATACAAAAGTTTATTTAAATCTTTAATCTGTTTAAATCTGAACATTTGTTTTGAAATTTTATTTGTTAGGAAAATGTACAATATACTTATATACATTTTCAAAGCTTCTCTATTTATTTTATTTGTGCATATAAAGTTTATTTAAAGCTTTTACATTAAAAACTGAACATTAAATACATTTATGATGTGAGACTATTTTTATTGACTGCTTTATATTTTATCACCAAAAGATGAAATGTTTTTAAAATAATTTGATAATAATTTCTTTATTTTTGTAATGGCAATAACAACAAAATTGAATAAAATATGAATTAAGTTCAGTTCTGTTGATCCGAACCTTCACTACCCTGTAACGTTATTATAATTTTATCTTATATTTAATATATTTAGAGGTTTTTCAGTTAAATGTGACTATTATTAATTTTATAGTAATGATTCTTTTTACCACAGCAAGCTTGTAATTGAAAAGTTACGTCAAAGAAAAACATGAAATGAAGGTTCTAACACTTTATAACAAATAACAAAATATAAATGTTAAAATCCGGATGCTGAATTAAAGCGAGAGATTTTTTTACACATTTATTTTTATTTTTAAAAGGTTAAAATGACAGAAATGTGTACAAATCAGTTCTTGTGTTCTAAAAAGATCTTTGTTGTTTAGAAAATATTAAAATATAAGTGTAGGAAACTTTGTCTCTGAGTTTTGCATTTCTCGATCAGAGATGATTTGCATGTTCTCCCATTTTGCGGAATTGTTTAAATTCAGCCAAATTGTCTTTTCTGATGAAATGAGGACTAGAAAAGAAAAATTAAATAGCTTTTAAACAGTTTTACATTCTTTTCTTTCTTTTTTTTCCTCAAATGGACTATTTGCTCAGGGGTCCGACAGTGCTCAATCTTGCTTTGATGAGCTTCTTTATGTAAAGTTGACGTCGGATTAGTGAAAAACTTTGATTCGATGCTTCTCGTGTGTGAACAGATCAGGAAACTGGAATGAAATCGGGGCACACGTGACCATGGCAACATAGTGTTCATGATGATGCGCTGGTGCCTCATTATGATCAAGTTCCTTCTCCTGCTTTCATTAATAGTGCCATAAATAAACGGACGCCTGGTTCTCGTCGCTCTGGCATTTTATTAATTTATTTATTTGGCAGCGTGGGCGCGGTTCTTTTATGCTTGTCCAGTTGAACCCGGGTTCGTGATGGGCGTGGCGAGGTTCAGCATGTTTAGCACATTCTGGACGCTGAGAAGCTGATTGCTCGTTTCCTTTCAGCTTTCAGTTCATGTCCGGAAAGAAGACGGGTCAATAAATGTGTGTGTGTGTGTGTGTGTGTGTGTGTGTGTGTGTGTGTGTGTGTGTGTGTGTGTGTGTGTGTGTGTGTGTGTGTAGGGGCAGTACGGGCGTCCAGCATCTTTCCCATCCTCAGCGTGATTCTTCTCTTCATGGGGGGTCTGTGCATCGCCGCCAGCGAGTTCTACAAGTCCCGGCACAACATCATCCTGAGCTCCGGGATCCTCTTCGTCTCCGCAGGTCAGAACCTTTGGGGCAACAGTTTAGGGAAGTCCCCAGTCATGTTCCTCTCCCAGTAAAGGATCGAGGAACGCTCGGCACCTCTGGGCTGAACTGGAACACCAACTGATCAATCAGCGCCTAAACAACAAATACACAGCGGGCACAAATTCTCACACTGCTAGTCCAAAGATACAAGACTTTGTGATGTGTTTGATTTATTTCATTTCTCTCTCTCTCTCTCTAACACACACACACGCACACACACACACACACACACACACACACACACACTAAACTTTTGTTCGGTCTCTTATCTTGTTGCCGGGCTAAACTGAAATCTTTTGAGATTTACACTCTAAAAATACAGCGTCCCTGACACACTTTCCCATCATGCATCACTTACAATCCAACACACACATACACACAGACACATTTGGTACAAACTTGTACTCAGTATACATGAACATTAAGGTTTACACACACATGTGTACTAAGTATAGACACTCCCACTCTATACAGTTACACACTCAGTACACACATACTGAACACACACTTATTACACATGAATTACACTTACACATTCAGTATACACAAACACACACAGTACATACACACTATAGATTGTACTCGCACACACACACATATTAAACACTTATTACACTTACACACTCAGTACACACACACACACACACTTATTACACACATATAACAGTCAATACAATACACACATTCACTTGGTTACACACTCGGTACACACACACTTACTACATACTTAGACATACACACTACAGATTGTACACACATACACTTAGTACACATTTATTACACTGACACACTTGCAACAATATACAGTACACACAACCACTCTATATTGTTACACACTCCGTACACACACTTATTAAGTAAACACACACACACACAGAGTTTGCACATATTGTGGAACTACTGAGAGTCAGGGGCCTTGATCAGGGACCCCACATGAGATCATTGGTTCACGTTGGATCATTACTGTGATTTGAGAGGTGAAAGGTCACGCGGCGGTCTGACCCGTCCGTGTCTCCTGCAGGTCTGAGTAACATCATCGGGATGATTGTGTACATCTCCGCCAACGCCGGCGACCCCACCAAGAGCGACTCGAAGAAGAACAGCTACTCGTACGGTTGGAGTTTTTACTTCGGCGCCCTGTCCTTCATTATGGCCGAGATGGTGGGCGTCCTGGCCGTGCACATGTTCATCGACCGGCACCGTCACCTCCGCTCCACCGGCACACCGGTCGCCGCCGCCGACTTCCTGCACGGCTCGGCCATCACGCGCATCCCCGGCTACCGTTACCGCTACGGCCATCGCTCGCGCTCCAACTCGCACTCGCGCTCGTCCTCGCGCTCCACTGAAAACTCGCACTCGAACCCGGGCTCCCCGCTCGGCCTGAAGGGCTTCGGCACGCTGCCGTCCACCGACATCTCGATGTACGCCCTGAAGACCGGCCACGGCACGCCCACGGCCACTTACGACTCCGAGAGGGACTTCCTGCAGGTCCACAACTGCATCCAGAAGGACCTGAAGGATGGAAACGGTGCCAACCGACGCACCACACCCGTATGAGGAGAGAGAGAGATCCGAGAGACAGACAGAGAGAGAGAGAGAGAGAGAGAACCCATCAGGATCATCCCTCACAAGTTTGTTTTGGCGGGAACATTTATTTATTAATTATTATTTCTGGTTTGCATGATTGTTTCACTCGTTTCGATGCTCTAAGTCTCTGTGTTTGTTTATTTGGATTCTAACAAGGCGGCACTGTTGCACTCTCTCCTCACAGTACGAAGGTTCTGGGTTCGATAGGGTTCCAGGTGTAAGTTCGATCCTTTCGCTGTTGGGTTTGCATGTTCTCCCCTGGTCAGGTATGGGCTTCCTCCTACAGCCCACAAACATGCAGTGTGTACTGATGAATCTTGTGTGAACGTAACCATGATGTACGAGTGAATAAACAATATTAGGATTTAAATGTCGTGATTTACCGTTTTTTTGGACAGTGGCAGGATGCCCGGAGAACATGCAAATCCAACACAGAAAGGATCCGGAAATATCCCCATCGGGGGAACGAATCCAGAACCTTCGTACTGTGAGGGGACGACATGCTCAGCCATCGTACCGTCCATGACGTAAAGTACCGTTCCAGTTTACAATCTGAGCGACTGAATATTAGTATAAGGGGCCTCCTTTAGGGGCCCAATCTCAAGCTGGTGGGGGTTGAACCAGCGACTAGTCTGGTACCTTAACCACTAGGTTACTGCCCGATTTTGCGTGTTGGCCGAGGTGCAGAAACTTTTTCGTTCCTCATGTCTGTACGCAGCCGAAAGTATTGGGACGCCTCATCCGGGAGTGGTGGATCTTCCCAGGTGTGTGGGAATTTGTGCCCATTCTACCAATTTAGACAATTTGGGTTTTAGACTTTGTGGAGTTGTCGTGGAGGGATTGCAGTTAAGGTTGAAGTGTGTTATTTATTAAAGATATGAAATGATTTATTTTAATAGTTAACGAATCGATCGATTAAAGGATTTGATTCTGTTTAATGGGGTAAATAAAAGGGGCGTCCTAGTACTTTTGGAGGTGGGTGTGTGGGTGAACGGAGTCCTCTCTGTTCTCGTTCTTTAGCTCTATTTACAGTTAATCGATGACGTTTTATATCTCTGATTTGTTTTTCCGTTTCTCGAATTTCTTTTCATGATAAAAACTGTGAAAGCGTGCGTGATGGAATCAGCGAGGAAACGCCCAGCTGCAAACAAAGAACCACCTGATTCATATTCATGTCATCATTTTATATTCTAGCCTAAATAATTATTAAGACTTTTCTAACATGCCAAAAAAAATTTAAAAAAAACAAAAAAAATTAAAAAATAAAAGACACACGATGGACGTGATGATGAACGTCAGGATCGAACCTGGTGTCCAGAAGCAGAAACGCACCGGAGGAACGAGGTACGACTGAGGACGAGGACCTGAACGGGAACCCTCGTGAACCCGGACACGTGAAGTGCAAGGCTGGATTAATAACCCTAGGGGCCCCTGGGCACTGAGGCTCATGGGCCCCCTCCCAACCCTAACATTCACATTCTCCAAAGGAGCCAGAGGGCCCTCTCTGCCCAAGGGCCCCTGGGCACGTGCCCAGGTTGCCCCTATTGTAGATCCGGGCTTGGTGAAGTGACTCGAAATGAAGTGCATGCGAGAAATGTACAAAACAAGGTCCTAAATAAAAGAAAATCTTCATCTCTGTTCCTGAGAAACCATTAGTAAACACGTCCCATCTTTCTGTTGGTTTTATTATAAACAGGCGACTTCTTGTCTTGAGTTGGTTTGGCTGTAGATGTACCGAGTCTCTTTTCAGCCTTTGCCATCGTTTTTAAATATATATATATATATATATATATATTCTTTTTATATTTTTGCTTCTTCTTCCTTTGATTGTAATTGTTTTAAACAAAATCTAAAGGTGCCACAACGGAACGATCCTCAACTCAAGTTCTGATGAATAAAAGTCGAACCCCAGGGGGAGCGAATGTTACTCTAGTGTGAGTTCTTTAACCTTTTAATATATATATATATATATACAGTATATATATATTTACCTTTTATAGTGATGTTTGTGTTTATTGGGGCAGCACGATGGTGTAGTGGTCAGCACTGTTGCCTCATAGCAAGAAGTCCCGGGTTCGAATCTCAGGTAGAGCAAGACTTTATATTCTGGGTGGAGTTTGAATGTGTGGGGGATTCCAATTTCCTCCCACAGTCCAAAGACATGCAGTCAGGTTAATTAGAGATACCAAAAAATGTCTGTGTGTGTTTGTGAGTCCCACAGAAACATTCCACGATCCTGTCAAATTTTACAGTAAGCTGAATGACCAGCATCCCCAGCATCGGATCATTTCCCAGCATGCTCAGCGGGTCCCCCGCACCCCGAGAGAAGCCGCTCTTGTGTTCATCGCTTCATCTAACGGCAAGAAGATCTGCGGAGGATCTCCGAGCTGAGGAGACTGTTTCCATGGTAACAGGGTCCCACTGACGGCACAATGCAGCAGAGATGAAGCCCACGTCTGCAGGGACGCCGTTATAACCGTGCGGACGGGTGACTGGGACCCTGGTGTTTGTTTAACGGGACCCCGACCAGGAAGACGAATGAATGACATCCTGAGATGAATTTATCTACACGATGCATGAAGTGTAATGTGTGAGATCAGTGATCATAAACACACAAGATGTCAGTGGTGAGACGTCGTGTTTCACTCCCGCATCTTCAGTCGTGTCTGAATAAATACAAACTCTTATTAACATCGATATCATGCAGAACTGTAATATAATGAGCAGTTGTTTCACATATAACAGATTTAGCCATAATAAAGCAACACACCCACGTAACACAATTCAATAATTGTCCCTGCACTGCATAAGTTACAACATAAAATGACTTTCAGTTTCCATTTCTTTATTCTCTAACATTAACATTTCCCTCACAGCAAGAAGCCCCGGGTTCGATCGGACTGGGGGGGCTTTCTGTGCGGAGTTTGCACGTTCTCCACCCGTGTCAGCGTGGGTTTCCTCCGGGTACTCCGGTTTCCTCCCAGAATCCAAAAACATGCACCAGGTTGATCGGAAATAGTAGCGAAACGGGGTTGAAGAAAGATCTGGCAACCTACCCCGTAAATATAATTGCTGAGTAACTCTGGGGATCGGTAGCGCCCCCCACAGAGGGACCCAAGAGTCGGAAACGGTAAACACACGCATACTTTCCAATAACTTTCACTGACTAAAATCACCCCCGATTCAGCTTGCGGGTGTTATTCAGGTCCCCTGGAGACTTTAGGATCAATTTATTAATGCAGCGTTACAAACTAATGTTCACATTTATTGATTATGTTAGTCAGACACCATGCGGGATTCAGTCGGGAGTCGAAACGTAGTTCAAGGAATCGGTTCTTCGAGTCGAGTTTAACCAAGTGATTCAGTGACAACAGCCGCTTTAAACTGAGGTAATTAAAAAGCGTTAACATGTCAAAATCTGAACAGATTTAAATTTATTTAGGAACTCCGTAAAAAAAAAAAATTAAGAACCTAATTCAGTGGTTAATTTAATTAATACGTTGAACTTACGTTTCGAAGCGAGACAACTGTTTTAGCACTTAAGCTGCCCCCTAGTGGAAAAATGTAGAAACTCCATTATTTTGCTCTAGTGTTGTAAAGGAAGAAATTTACACATTTATATTAACAGACGCCTTAAAGAAATGATTTCCATTTATGATGAAACACTTAAGTGCTGGGGGCCACCAGCTGTAGTGAGATTTAAACTTGGACTGATCGCTTGTTGCTAGTCCAAGTCAAGTCAACTTTATTTAGCGCTTTTTCCCCCCAATAGATTTTGTCTCAAAGCAACTTCACAAAATGCAGGATGAACAGAAACCCCTGTCGAGGAGAATTCCTAGAGAGGAATCTTAGTCATTAAAGGCTGATTTAGTCACCGATTTCTTTAACAGTTCATAACTTGCAAACCGTTAAATTAAACCTGTAATCGTTTTATTGTTACGAGAAATGTTCCAAACAAACTACAAACGCACAAAAACGTAAATAACTGGTTTCTAATATTTAGCCAACACCATGATTTTACTGCTCACACTAGATTTTAAAACTTTTTGATAAATGTGAAATCTTAAAATTAACAGGGTGAACGAGACGATAATGTAAACCACTTTCTAAATAAAACACAAGGATTTTATTTTCACTTTTTTAATGAAATCTCTGCAGTGCCACATGACCGACGAATCAACTGGATGCAGAAGAGAAAGACGTTCAAGCCGTCTCCTCCTTGGAGATGCGGTCCTTCTTGAGGGGACCCTGAAAATAAAAACGTATACCAGAATTAAAATACTGTACAGACGAGTAAATCAACAGCACCAGTGAAGGCTCGGGTCATTGTGCATGTCGACAGAGAGTGAACAGGGAGTTTTGCACGGACGAGCGGGACTCCCCTGCCTCACTGAGCATTGATTTAGCACTGGAATGGAACCCAAATTTCAGACTACGATTCTGAAACAGGTTACGAACAGTGCACAGGTTCGACAGATTAAATACATTAGATCAGATGAAACCTTTCTATACAAAATTGGGCATTTCACTTATCACACAATAAACATGCCATGAGCATTTATTTTTAAATGCCTAAAGTCGAACTACTTTTGTAAATGTGGACCTAAACTGGTGTCCACAACTCACCATGAACGCTTTCTTCTCGTCGATGGTCTGGAAGCGTCCGTGTCCAAACTTGGAAGTGGTATCGATGAACTTCAGGTCGATCTTCTCCTGGGCACGGCGGTTCGTCTGGACCAGCAGAGACTTTCGGAGGGTCAGCACCCTCTTCTTGGTTCCAATCACACAACCCTTCAACATCAGGAAGTCATTTTTCACTTCACCATAGTGGACAAAGCCACCCTGTAAACACAGAAGACAACCAATCAGAACAGTCGGTGTTTACCAGTACGAGTCAAAACATGGTACTGTGAGTGTTCAGAAGGAAGGCAGCATGGGTATTTTCCTCATGCATTTCGGGCGCCATGCCTGACGCTGGATCCATGGTTCTCATCAAACACACTGGTGTAAATTTTAACCAACGGGGACGATTCTAAACCCAGAATGTTGTTAACTTTGTCCTCGAGACTCACCAGTGGGTTGATGCTCTTGTTTGAAAGGTCGTAGTCAGTGGAGGCGTTGCTCTTGATCACTTTGCCATCCTTGGTGTGGTAACCCTGACCGATCTTGTAAATCTAAAAACAATCATTAAAAGCAAGTCAGTTGAGTTCAGTGGACTCGTTACTTAGGATCACAATTAAAGAACATAAAGTGTAGAATTTACTGATTTTAACTGGGAAGTGCATTATGGTTTTCTGCAGTTCACATCGAGCAACTTACATTAGCAAACAGTCAAGCAATCTGATGGGCACGCATACCTTCTTGTTGATCTCTGTGCGGTGGTGGTAGCCCTTCTGACCAGCACGCGCCACGCTGAATGCCACACGGGCCGGATGCCAGGCGCCAATACAGGCCACCTTACGGAGACCACGATGGGTCTTGCGCGGCAGCTTCTTAGTGTGCCAACGGCTAGTCACACCTAGAAAACAGTGACGAGTAAGTACACAATCACACCGGAGACATAACAGTATCTCTTAACTGCTTTCAGAAGGAAGGCAGCATGGGTATTTTCCTCATGCTTATCAGGCACCATGCCTGGTGCTAGATCCATGGTTCTCATCACCATACAAATTAAAGCTAAAGAGTTGCACACTAAACCCGTACCTTTGTAACCGTGACCCTTGGTGACCCCGATAACGTCGATCATCTCGTCCTGGGTGAAGACGTTGTTGATTGGCACGGCCTGCTCCAGTTTCTCACGGGCCCAGTCAACTTTGTTGGCGATGGAGCCACCGTTCAGCTGGATCTCCATCAGGTGAGATTTCTTCTGCCTCAGGGGCAGCAGGCGCATCTGAGATGAAGCACATGAGTGAGCAGACGAACAGAACAACGCAAACGCCGCCATGGACTCGGGACTTCCAAAACACAACAGCTTTAGCTTGATTTCTAAATGGATTGTTCATTTGGTTTAACGCCATTTCATGCACCTTAATTAAATTTGACCGGCAGATCAAAGCATAACGGATCAAATTTCACAAAGCATTAAACGTTTTAAAACCCAAACTAGTCAAATACAGTCGGTAGTCCTAAAAACTGATCACACCATGTTACACACAAGAATTAATGAGCACTTGGACGTCTCACCTGCGTGTGAGCGATGATGCGGATGACCTTGCAGTACTTCTTCATGGAGGCGAAGTCCTTCTCAAGCTGCTTCTTACCCTCCTCGTCCTGCCATTTCTTTGAGTACTTGGTGAATGCCTTCTTCTTGGACTTGTACCTGAAGACGCGTGGCAGAGAGACGAGCACAAGATTGGCACACAGTCCCTTCATGACCCAGGCAGGTCAGCGGAAGGAGGCTGGGCAGTACAGACAGACCACACCTCAGACAGAGGCAGGTGACGGTCAGGCAGTGTAACAGGCTCATGGCTCGGCTTCTAAGGAGCTCTTTCCACCGGCCAGAGGAGCCCACAGCTCTTCAGGGCACGAGGCTCCTGAGCGGAGCTAATACACGATCGGAACACTTGTTAATTCAGCCCCAAAACAAACTTAATATAACATTTATAAATCACTAAACATTAATTTTGATTCCTCACCAGTTCTTGTAGAAGCGACGCCTGCACTCGTCGCTGATGTGCTCAGCAAAAACGGTCTTGAAGGAACGCAGACCACGAGGGGTATTCACGTATCCCACAATGCCCACAACAATCATGGGCGGTGTCTCCACAATGGTGACAGCCTCAACAACCTCCTTTTTGTTCACCTCTGTAATTAATAACACTCCTTTTAAAACATGGACACGGCCATTGAACGCATATTTATTATAATTCAACTGCACTCAGTGCTCGACATTCAGCAGGGGCGCTGGGCCCTAATATGTCCGCCCGTCGAGGGTATCATCACTGACAGTGTGATCGGTTGAACTGCTCTACTTCGGTCATGGGATAAAAGTAAAGCAAAATAGGTAGAAGGGGAACTTACTCGAGCCGGGCCTGTCGACCTCACGGACGATGTGGGTCATGCCGGCCTTGTAGCCCAGGAAGGCGGTGAGGTGGACGGGTTTGCTGGCATCGTCCTTGGGGAAGCTCTTCACCTTTCCACGATGTCTGCGGCTCCTCTTGCGGGGCAGAAAGCCCAGAGAACCGTGACGTGGAGCCGAAAACTTACGGTGAGACTAAGACAAGAAAGGGGGGGGTTTAGGACATGTGTGTATTAAATTAAAATAACACATTAAAAAAAACCAGCAGTAAATAATAACACTTACTGTTCCGAGACATAAAATAAATAACAATGCGAATGATTTCGTTTAAACCTCAACCACTGGAAACATTATTGGTGGCATTAGAGTCGTTAAAATCAACCACGGATTTTAAATAGTTAATAAAACCAACTAAAAAATTAATTGAACAGGGCTAAATGTTTAACTTATTAGTCTGAACAGAGATCAGGGAAGTCCTGCACATGGTCGAGTTCACAATAAAAGTCTTTAATACCTATAAAAAGTTAAGAGTAATTTTACTAGTAAAACATTAAGTTACATCTTAAAAAAATAAAATAAAAATAACCTATAAATGCTATTTCAAGTTAGTTAAATCAGGCCAGTGGCACAAATATCAACGTTGCCATTCAACAAATGCATTTAATTTGTACTTTTAATGCAGTCAAAGTTACCTTAACCTTTAAAAGAAAGTTAATAAGGTCAGGCCTGTAAAAACAAAACTTTTTCTTCATTAAACGTAGGTGAACTGTAACCTATGCTAAGCTAACGCCACGCTCATTCAGCGCCGCCATTTCCTGCTTCACTTTACAGGGCAACAAAAACATTATTAATCCGTAAATAAAGCATCGAAAATATACATTGACACATTAATCAAACACAGATGACGCTTAGAAATAATTTTCAGGTATAAAACAAACAGGATGGTTGAGATTGAGAACGGATTCGGTTGAGTATTAATGATGTCAGAACTCACCATCTTGTCTCTGGTCCGATTGAAAGAGAACCACTGCAGCGCAGAGACCTGCTTTTATACTGGGACCGAACGCGCGAGCGAGGTCTGTGCGCACTGCGCAGACTCAGTAATGATAGCGACAGTTGTCAAGGCTAAAGTCTATGAGGTTATTATATTATACCAGATATTATTTAAATGATTAAATCTAGTTAATTAAATTGTACTTACGAAAGTAAAAAAATTAAAGAATTCAGCATTTAATAAATTGGTTAAACAAAAAAAATGCAATAAGTAATAACCATATAAGTGTCCTATCGTGTGTGTGTGTGTGTGTGTGTTGGGGGAGTCAACCGTGTCCTAGTGGTTAAAAATGGTGCTTGTGATGAGAAGATTGCCGGTTCGATTCCCTTTTGGCGAGACATCGAACCCCCTCAATGCTCCCGAGGTGTCACGGCTAGGGCTGGCCACCACGTTTGCTCACTACTACCCCCTAGTGTGTGTAAATGTGTTTCACAGCATGTGCTGAGTGTAATACAACAAGCTGGTGGTCTGGGTGTCTGAATACTTTTGCAAACGGTGTGCTTTTATAATAAGTAATTAAATAAAAGAACGTTGAACTGGCGCTAGAGGGACTTTTATTTTGAAATGTATTGCCGGATGTTGTGTATACAAAACTACACAAACACAGAACAACGCAGCCTATGCTTCAGACTCAAACTATATAATTATATTTATCATTTTGTTTCTGTTGATTATAAAGAATTAGTATTTAAACGGGTTTGGAAGAAGAATTGAATGTGGAAATGCGTCGCAGTAAGGTGAGCGCTGCTAGTTTTAGTTGACTTTGTGTGTGTGTGTGTGTGTGTGTGTGTGTGTGTGTGTGTGTGTAAATAGATAGCTTTGTGTCTTATTGCATGCAGGTTTTAATTTTATTTCTATGAGTTTAACATCTTTGTTCCTTCCTTTAGTGACGTGTTGAAATCCTTGGTGCATATTAAAACTGTAAAGATCAATCAAAGCTTAGCAAGTATATAATTAAATAAATAAATGTCAGACAACAACAACAACAACAACAACTGAGACTCCCAACACACTCTGTAATGGAGATTATCCAGGTGTAAATATGAGTGTAACTTCTATATGTAACTGTATATATCCATACATGTACATACACATACATGTTCACTCCCACTGGCCCCACACGGTGGCGTTCTAGAGTCTGGTGTCTCTGAGGATGAAGGACTCTCGGTGTCTTTCAGTGGATCATCTCAGAGACAGAAGTCTGATACAGAACGTGCTCCTCGGGTTCAGGAGTCTGTGCATGTGTGTGTTGAATCTTTTTTGTTCTGTTGTCGTTTCTCTTTAGAGGAATGTGTGCAGCAGTTCTGACGGCACGGAGGATTCGGATTTCTCGGCCGAACACACCGACAGTTCTGAGAGCGACGCTCACGTGGCGAAGCCCACCCGTATCACCCGCTCATCACTCCGACTCAGCCAGAGCTCACAAGGTACCGCACGCCACGCACGAGCTTCAGGAATGACATCACAAGTACCGAAAGGCTCTATCATTCGTTTTTACAAACAACATGCCGCTTGTCGTGAAGAATTTTTGTTCCTCTTTGTGTTATTTTATTCTGTGATGAGGTGGCTTCATTCCTATCTGGAGGACAGCTTGTTTCCGCATGTCTCTCTCTCTCTCTCTCTCTCTCTCTCTCTCTGTCTGTCTGGCGTTTTGCAGCGTTTGTCGAGGTGACTGATTTCTCATCACGCCGTGTGACCCGGAGCCAGCAGCAGGACGACTCGGCAGTGCCCAAAATATACCCGCCGCGGCAGAGTGAGCCAGAAGGTGAACGGCACGGCGAGGTTCTAGAGCCGGGTATGAGGAACATCGAGCGAAGATCCACAATCCATCACCACAGCGCTGCTCCATCTGCCTTCAGTTCCTTTGTTTGTTTGTTTGTTTTGTGTTGTGTGTGTCATCTGTACACGCATGCTGGCACTCACCAGACAGAATGATTCGACAAAGAGTGGAAACAAATCCATTCACTGAGATATCGGTCCATGCTGGCATGATGGCATCACCCTCATTCTACCACACGTGCACAAAGGAGTCGTGATCATGGCACCAGTCCGAGATGTTCTTTTTCTCATTGGTCGTCCGTCGTAGTAACATATGGGATTCCCTACACCACATTCAATCTGGAAAACCATAGTGGGATCAGATTGCTCCATTATTTTCTCTCTCTGTGTCGTTACAGTATCCGATGTGAAGCGGGGTGAATCTCCACCTCGCGTGTCGTCCGGGCGCACGCGCACACGCACCCGCTCCTCCGAGTCCGACGTGGACGCTTTCAGCCCTAGCGCGTCCAACGACGAGAGACTGGCCAAAGAGCTTTCGATGAAAGAGTCGTGCCAGGCCCATCGCCCCAAACGCCGCCGTTTCCACGAGAGCTACAACTTTAACATGAAGTGTCCCACGCCAGGATGCAACTCCATGGGTGAATAAAAGCGTCGCACCGCCGTGTACTTACACGGGTGTTTATAAACAGTGTTCATACATTCATGCAGCTAACCCGAGAGGGGGCATTTACTTTTTTTTTTTCTCAGGACATTTGACCGGGAAGCACGAGAGGCACTTCTCCATCTCCGGCTGCCCGCTGTACCACAACCTATCAGCAGATGAGTGCAAGGTACCGACCCTCACGTTCACATCGCTGCTTCAAGTGCAGTATCGAATGGTTGATTCATATCAGCTGCTTCCATTAGGGGGAGCTAAAGAACATCATATCGATGTCTCCTATTTATCAGGGCTTCAGACCACTTCATCAAAGGGGTTGAATAATAATCCGAATCGGTATAAGAAATTTCTTTTAGTGTGAAGAGAATGTAAGTAATATTTATGATTTATTAATGTGTAATAATAATATTTGTATATGTCCAGGTGAAGGCGAGTTCTCGTGATAAACCCACAGATGAGAGAACCTTATCACAGAGCCAGGAGGAGAACCGACACGCCACACGGTACCAGGTAATCAACCACAAGCTAATCAGGGTCCCAAAGTGCATTATAGTGCCACCTACTGTCTGTTTGAGGTCCTGACTTTGCACCGCTTAGGGAATATTCTTTTGGGATCCATTTTGTTCTTTATTCTTTTTTTTTTTCTGGCAGATGAAGTATAAAGAGAAGGTGACGGAGATGAGGAAGAAGAGAAATTCTCCTACACGCAAGGAGACGAGAAATAAAGACGTCGTGAGTCCATCATTTTAAGCTTTGATGTTTATGATAATGATGTTGAAACGCACAAGCATCTGAACCTCATCTGTGTGTGTGTGTGTGTGTGTGTGTGTGTGTTTACGTTCCTGTAGGATGAGAGTCCCGGCGCTAATCGAGAACCTCTGCTGGAGAACATAACGAGCGATTACGATCTGGAGCTGTTCAGGAAAGCTCAGGCTCGAGCGTCCGAGGATCTGGTGAGAGACGGAGATCTTTCTGACGACAGATGAGAGGAACCTCGTTGAGGTTCTGCTTTTGCTTATAAGCATGTAACGCCGCTTCCTCGTCCGCCCCCAGGAGAAGCTCCGTCTGCAGGGTCAGGTGACCGAGGGAAGTAACATGATCAAGACCATCTTGTTTGGCTGCTACGAGCTGGACACGTGGTATCACTCTCCGTACCCGGAGGAGTACGCTCGGCTCGGCCGTCTGTACATGTGCGAGTTCTGCCTCAAGTACATGAAGAGTCAGACCATCCTCCGGCGGCACATGGTATGAGAGGAGCGGCGCAGGGATTCGTCTCTGGGCTTGTGGGTAGGATGCCCGGTCTGTCTGTCTGTCTGTGCGCTGTAAAGTGATCGCGCTGTTCTGTCGCACGCAGGCCAAGTGTGTGTGGAAGCATCCGCCCGGTGATGAGATCTACAGGAAAGGTGCCGTCTCTGTGTTCGAGGTGGACGGTAAGAAGAACAAGGTACGATCCCACACACACACACACACACACTCACACAGCCAATCAAAGATGCTTTTATCTAGGGCTGACCGCAATGAATCGATTATTCGTTGGTCGACCAAAAAAATTACTAGTCGGCCAAATGCCATTGGTCGATTAGTCGCAGGAGAAAAAAAAGCTGCGTTTCGTCAAAGGACTTCTGGACTTTGTGGAAGGATGTAAAATCTGGGATAATTTAGAAAAGAATAAAGATACAAAGAGGAAAAGTTACAGAATGATCAGGAAAACATTCACCAATCATTCACCACCA
>JAOTRQ010000014.1:2844681-2857175 GCA_028565875.1 Hoplisoma paleatum | reverse complement strand
TCTCTCTCTCTCTCTCTCTCTCTCTCTCTCTCACACACACACACACACACACACACGACAGGTCAGAAGTGTGTGCTGTTCCACTCAGCTGTTCCTCACACAGCAGCTGATCCGAGGACCAGCTGAGGTCTGATTTACGCTGATGGTGGAAGCCCGACCGGACGATAGCAATTGAATCATCAGACGTGGCGTCCCAATACTTCTGACTGTCCCGAAATTACTCTGGCGATTGAGAGGGGGGTCCGGGGCTTCAGGATGGGGCTACAGGATGGGGTTGGGGGGGGTTGGACACCAGCTGTCTTCAGAACTCCACTTTTGTCCATCTTAAGTTTCGGCTGATGTAAATAGATCTCCTTCAGCAGGACCTCTGAGAGAACGACGAGAGATCCTGACATGGACACTACAATGAGCCAATCACAGCGCCGTTAGATACTGACTGGCCAGAAGGTTGGGGGGTCAAGTCCCAACATTGCCAGGGCTTTATTGAGGCCCTTTATATAAACAGTCTGAGCAGGGCCCAACAGCAGCAACCTGGCAGTGTTGAGACTTGAACCAGTGACCTTCTGATCAATAGTCACTTTAATCACAAGATTAGTGAATTATATTATATTAATATTATATACTTTTATTATTTAAAATTATGTATTTTTGTTACTTAATTTTTTATTAACATTTCTGCTGTAACGCGCCCTTGTGGGTGGTAAAAGGCAATATATAGATGTAAACTACTGTTATTATTATTGTTGTTGTTGTTATTAATATGTTTACACACTGTAATGAAGCTTAATAACTGACGTGTCTCCGGTGACATTGCAGGCTTTCACAATCATTGACCAGAACAGAGACGGAATCATCAGCAAGGACGACTTGAGGGACGTTCTGGCCTCAATGGGTAAGACCAACAAACACATCGGGACAGACGTGTAACCGACCTGAGAGACAGACGGACGGACAGTTCGACACACAGACACTGTACGACCGACATGACGCAGGACATCCGGCCGAAACGCATTTGTAAAAGTAGACAAACCTAAAATAAAAAACATGCAAAGTTCAGTTATCCATTTATATAGCTTCTAGCGCCTCTACTGGACAGGTTTGGAACTTACTGATTGAAGAAAACTACATTTATTTAGATCATTTTTACTGATAAGCACGAGATTCATGTTAATAATTATTATAATAATTAAGTGGAACCATTTGTTTTAAAACCACGAGGCCGTGTGTGAGCCCCCAAAACCCCTCAGACTTGTAGGACCTCTGTGAGATCTTCACGCTGAGCAGATGTTCCATGTGTTCCTCGTACCCTGACCGCGCCCACGCAGCAGCCCACGCGGGTCATTAATCACGTCCCAGACGTCTCACGCCGCCCGTCTGGTTTCTGCAGGTCAGCTGAACGTGAAGAACGAGGAGCTGGAGGCCATGATCAAGGAGGCCAGCGGTCCCATCAACTTCACCGTCTTCCTCACCATGTTCGGAGAGAAGCTGAAGGGTAAGAAACACCGTCGCCACCACCACCGCCGGTCAGGCGCTTCAGGTTCAGGTACATGAACGTTCCTTCTGTCCCGCACAGGTGCCGACCCCGAGGACGTCATCGTCTCCGCCTTCAAGGTCCTGGACCCCGAAGCGACCGGATTCATCAAGAAGCAGTTGTGAGTGAAACGTCTCGAGTCTACGGTGCGAATCTGTAGATGATCTGATGGTAACCATGGCTTCCATTTCTCTGTTCACAGTCTGGAGGAGCTTCTGACCACCCAGTGTGACAGGTTCTCCGCAGAGGAGGTGAGCTCACACACACACACACACAGTCCTGCAACACATGCAAGCACGGACACACACAGCTATATTGCATTCATTCATAACCTTGTGCTTAGATGAAAACTTAAACACAGGTACTGTCACCTGTCTGAGAAAAAGTATTCACACCCCTACAAGATAAAGCTCCTTTATACAGCTTATAGTTAGCCGCACCCACCACGAACATACAATCACACCGCAGGAACTGTGCAGGCTGTGATAATGAGACATGATGATCAAGTGACTCTCTTCTCTCCTCGTGTCTCTCAGATGAAGAACCTGTGGGCCGCCTTCCCCCCAGATGTGGCCGGTAACGTGGACTACAAGAACATCTGCTACGTCATCACACACGGTGAAGAGAAGGAGGAGTAAGAGCTCTCCGGGTAAAGAGATGAAAGTGCGCTCCCCCACCCCTCCGTCATCATCCCTCCTGTTCCTGCTTCCTTCCTTTTTTTTTTTGTAACACACCAGCACTTCCTCCTGAGGCCTCGCCCGCGGCGACGCCCGTCCGTCTGAGGGAAAGCCGATTTTATTTTGTTAGCCGCGTCTCCGTCTCCTCCGCCTACCACGAGCGATTGGGTGACTTTTTGCCAGGGCGATTCAGGCCGGCGGAGAGATTTCATTCTAGAATAGAAGGATCCCCGCCGTGTGGTTCCCCAAGCCCAAAAGCCTCCGAGGTGGAGACGGAGAGAGAACGTGATGGGCGGAGAGGGGCGACAGAAAGAAACCATTCCCTTCTTCTCTCGCCCCTCGTCGTTTAGAAATCCTGGCTTTCCCTCGGCGGCGGCGGCGCCTGCTCCTCTGTAAGCAATAAAAAGAGAGAAACTGTGAATAAACCGACCTTATCTTTCGTACCTCTGAGTCTGTTCATCCTGAGAGAGGGAGTGAGAGAGAGAGAGAATGGATGTGGTTTACATTTTGTTTCTATTCATGACAGAAACTTGATTTATTCAGTACACAAATGTAAATCAAACACATTGGTAGATCGTTTAGAACCTGCATGTTTTTGGACTGTGGTAAGCGCACATCAGAGCACCCGGAGTAGGCCCACACAGATTCAGAGAGAACATGCAAACTTCAAAAAAATACATGGACCGTTAGTCCAGGGGACAGACACACACACACACACACCCTGAACAAGTGAAATTATAGAATGACGTAGAATTATGAATGAATAATGTATCCAGGATCACTTATTAGATGAATGAGTGGATGAATAAATGAGTTGAGTGTATAAATGAAGGAGTGAGTGGATGAACGAGAGAACGAGTGGCTGAAATGTTGCAGATTAAAAGAACCGCAAATCTCAAAGTTCAATATTTACAATCAACACTTTCATTCCAACTGATTCACTACCGAACCAAATAAAACCCAGCAAGAGCCTCACTCAAGGGCCCAAATGTCCGGCCCCCTGGAGCTCCACCAGACCCGCGTGGAGCTCCGACCTCCCAGCACCATAAAGCACGAGACGGAGACTCAGGTGTGGAATATATTAGGGTTTATTTATCATGACTGTTATTATGTGCAGGATCCAACACGTTTTATCTTCTGCTGAGGAACATCAAGCGTTTTTATTCTCACACGTCACTGTAAACGTTGTACAAGAGTCACGGGAGGATTAAAAAACAAAACACATGATGGGTTGTAAAAATCATCGAGGGTTCAGACGAGGGATTTAACCCTGAACACTGAGACACCCGAAGAGTCCGGCTGTACAAGGTATTGCTTAGAACCCCGTTGTGACAGGAAAGATCCGAATCTGGGCGGAAAATCTGACAAAACTGTTGCATAGAAGTTGTGAAAAGGTTTCACAACACACCCAAAATGAAACACATATGGGTAATAAAAACAAAGCCAAAACCAAACGGAGAACATGTTAAGTTTCGTGTGCAAAGGTTTAACGCGATGGTTTTAAGTTTGAAATGACCGTCCGGCTTCGATCCAATACTGCAGCAAATCGAAATTCCTAAACAGAACTGAAATAGAACTCGAGGACGTACGAACGTGGACCACGTCCGAAACGTCACCGAGGGTCCGAGTGCAGATTTAGGTGCTGTAGACCAACACAAACCAGTTCGACTGCTGACAAGAGAACAAATAAATAAAAAAGGTTTTCCGCACATTCACGCGCAATCCGAACATTAAAGACACCAAAAGCTCCGGAATTCAGTCCAATTCAGTATTTATTCGACGATTTGACTATTAAAAGCCGAATTATTGGTCAGGACGGGTGAGTGCACACTACTGTGTGAGAGTAACATGGCTCAATGGCGACACCTAGAGGTGAATGGAAGATAAAACATCAGAGTTCGGATCAGAGTGGAGGTTGAAGTGTAAAGTGACCCCGGCGTGCAGAAATACTGTCATGATTCTGATCACGAATGTGAACCGAAGGTAAGAAATAAAACAACATCTGGGAACAAATAGCACACAAGCTGCGTTTCCAATACTACAGGTGGCGCTCTCGGTCCCACGCGTCGGGATTCTTGCATAGAAACTGAATGAACAATTCCTAACCTCAAAAACAGGACAACAATTAAACATCATGAAATGGTTTATCTGATTAAATAAAAAGAAGAACTGTACATTAATACATACTGTCTGAGCCCGGCGGGCAGGGCAGCCGCGGGCGTTTATGCCATCGGGCGCGGTTAGTGCTGCTTTAGGACGAATGAGCAAAACAAAAACAAACAAAAAATCAGTGCAAACAGATTCATTCCTTCATCAGCAAAGCAATAAATATCAGAACAAGAGTTCCGTCTCGCTAACGTCAAGTAACTCAGTCTAGCAAGACCTCCTTCGAATTTCGGATTCCAGTTTAGTCCTAGTAACACAATGAATATAACAACAACAACAACAATAATAATAATAATAATAAGATGAAGATGAATTAAAATCAAGCCTAATGTTTAGTACCGGATGGATTCGTTGACGGTGTTTCAGTAACTCTCACGGCCCCCGACAGAAGCAGGTTATAAATAACATTTAAAAATCCTAAAAAAAAATCATGTCGAGTAAACAAGAGACAAGTGAGAAAACAAATCGACAATAAGTACAAAGCAGGGGGCGTAAGAGCACCACGTTCAGTCCATGTCAGTCACGGAGAGGATGAGGAGCACAGAGGATTAGCGACACGGCTACACGACACGCTACACGAGTACAGAGCAGTAAACACGCAGGATAACAGACCAGAATAAATACCACCTCCGATACGCCGTCAGTCTCGAACCTGGGAACGCCCACAATTGATGAGCCAGTGTTCCTATTGGACGATCCCACAGGAACAAACGGCCAAGCCGTAATGGAGATAACTGAAGGACAAAAACGTATGAGCGGTGTCGTTGTGCTTGGATCTAGGTGGCGCTCTTTGTCCCGGCGGCTCCGTTCTTCTCCTCGGTCTCGCCGAGCGGCTTCTCCTTCTTCTTGCCGGATTTCTCCTTCCTCTTCTCCCTCTCGGCCCGCTCCTTATCCTTCTTGCTCTTCTCCTTCTCGGCTCTCTCACGCTCCTTCTTCTCCCGGGCCTTCTGCTTCTCCTCCTCCTTCTCCCTCTTCTTGTCCTCCTTGCTCCGCTTCTTCTTCTTCGTGTCGTCCGGGCACGGCGGCAGCGGCACGTTGTTGGCGGTGGGGGACGGGATGGTGGGAGTGATGCGTTCCGAGATGACTTTAGGTGGCTGGAGTTGGTTTGGAAGAGGAGGCCGGGCAGAGTCCGGGCCGGACCTCGGAGCCGGATTGGATTCTGGTTCGGGAGCTTGTCCTGAATGCTGCGGGTTTGAAGATGGAAGAACTGATTCCGGTTCGGGTTTTACATCAGTACACGTTTCCATTTCACCAGTTCCAGATGCCAGTTCAGGTTTTACACCAGTTTCAGACTCCAGTTTGGCCTTTTCACCAGTTTCAGACTCCAGTTTGGCCTTTACACCAGTTCCAGACTCCAGTTCGGGTTTTACACCAGTTCCAGACTCCAGTTCTGATTTCGACCCTGTTCCAGATTCCAGTCCAGGATTTGTTCCAGTATCAGGATTAGATTTTCTCTCTGACCGAGAACCCGGGTCAGAATCCGTTCCTGTTGGCGGCTCCGCTGCTAAGGGACTAGGACCACGTCCTGCTGCTACTCCAGAAGGGGGGCTGGTAGCAGAACCAGGGACAAGAACTTGCCCGGCTGACGAGGTTATCATGCCACCCCCGAAGACCTGCTGTTCTGCCCCAGAGGTCCCGGAGAAGGAGCCCTTCTTGGCGTAAGAAAAGGGCAATTTGGATTTTCGGAAGCCCGGGAGAGACAGGAGGCTGGATGAGGAGCGCAGGGGGCCCGGGGGCGGAGGGGAGACCGAACTCCCCAGGAAGGACAGACTCCCGCCAGAGCTGATGGCAGCGGCGCGACGTTTCTGCTCGTAGATGGCACGCGTACCGTGGAGCCTGCGGCCCGGCTGGTGGGTCAGAGCACCGCGAGATTCCCGCCACTTCCGAACCTGGACGCCGCACTCGCGCTCGATCTGAGCCTCAGTCACGGCCAACATCATGACCTGAGGAAGGAAAGAATTATGGGTATAAAATAAAAAAGCACAAAATAATCCTGTATAATTATTAAAGATGAATTAATATTCATTTCAAACAGCAGGGGGCACAAACCATGACTCAGTATATAATCATTATAAATTGTGACCATCAGAAACAGACAGACGTTTATTATGTTAACTTCTTTTGACCTAACAGGAAAACCCCCAGTAATGTGAATCCTATTGCATTGTGGGTAGTGAAAGATTGAAGGTTGAGGATACCTCGTGGACCAGTAGGTCCTCCCGGACGCTCTCAGGTGGGATGTTCCTCAGGCGCTCCATGGTCTCGTACATCCCCTGCAGCTCTCGCAGTTTGTCCACGGAACCCAACATTTGCTTCAACAGGACCATTCCCACCCGGAAGACAATCTTCACCCCTTCACACACACACGTGTAAGCTCGAACGCACTGACACGCCGTCACACACCACACTCACCTTCACTCACCTTCACAGAAGAACATGTCCCAGACGCGGAGGACGCAGGACCAGGGCAGGGTTCGAGAGAAGATGCACATGAACCACTCGGTCATGTAGAGGATGGGGTCGATCTTGAACTTCTTCAGGTGGCGGTAGGCCATCGGACACGCCCTCCTCAGCAAGGAGAAGAAGATCTCGCCGTCCAGCTGGATCGCCTCCTGGTGGTGAAAATGGTTTGATTTCAGGCTTTCAGAAATCGAGCATTTGATTGTAGGCAAAATTAGTTGAGCTACATTTGCCGTTGGTGTGTGTGTGTGTGTGTGTGTGTGCTTGTGCTGTTAGTAAACATTTGTGATCATTAGCAGTGAGCAGAACGAGCCCCGGTCTCGTGTAACTCACCAGTCCGGCGCTGTAGTAACCCGGCAGATATTTCTCACAGATCTGAACTAGACACCAGAACGCTTGCTGAAAGAAAGATTTTGAGTATTTTGGTCAAGTGTCCAAATACTTTTGTCCATTATTCAAACTCTCTCTCTCTCACACACTCTCGCTCTCTCTCACACACACACACACACATGCATGCACGCTCACCTCGGCAGGCATGTGCATCAGCAGCACGGCTGCCACAGGAGCCTGAGCCTGACAGTAACCTTCATCCGGCCGATAGATGGTGTAAGCCTTCAGTATACGATACAGATCCTGCTGACTGTGTACACACACACACACACACACACACACATCACCATGTAACTGAGCGTCCGGACCTCCCTCTCCTGTCCTCGGTCGTGGGATTTACCCGTGTCCTCCTCTCGCGGCGAACATCTCGTGGAAGGGAAACTGCCGGTGTAAATCCTTCTCGATGATGTCCAGCCACTTTGGATCCCCGGGCTGTCGGTCCAGCTCCTACACGATCACAAGTACAAAACAAAGCGTTAAGTGTGTGTGTGTGTGTGTATCTGGCTCAGAGCAGGAATAGAAGCTCTTCCAGCAGGATAGAACATGAGGGAGGAAGGTTCTGGGCTCGTACCTCAAACTTGTGGGGGTTTGAAAGCAGAATCTCCTCACTGTTGGAGAGAAGCTGCCAAGCTCGAGCTCTCAGGGACGAGGGGATTCCCTTCCGACAGCGTAGCTTCACCTAACACACACACACACACACACAGCACAAAGAGTAATAACATTTGGAGTTTGGTCGTAACATTTCTGATCTTTAATGTCATATCGCATCTTTTTATCGGTCATGTTCTCCTTGTGTCCCATATGGAAAGCATGCAGTCATGTGGAGACACTGAACAGTCCTGTATGTACCAGGCTACAAGGGTGCGGTGCACTGCACTGCCAGTCCTAATGCCTGGATAAATAGGGAGAGCAGCTGTGTCATGGGACGGGTACGCAGAATATATTGGATTGAATGTACCGTGTGAACTACTGTACTGTAAATCAGACCTTTGGAAAGCGCCGGACGATCCACTTGTCCCAGTTTTTGAACATCTCGAGCCATTTCATCTCCCGGTGCCGAGCCACAGCCACACTGACCTCTACCTCACTGAGGGGGTAAAGAGAAAGAGAGAGAGAGAGACCCACTTGTTCAAATCTACTTATTTAAACCCGTGTGCCCACTCCCTCCCTTGCTTGTCATTTAAGATGGATCCATATTCACTTTAAACAGAAGAGGGCGCCAGTATTGTATTTTAACAACAACAACAACATTTTCCTAAATCTCTGTGCTATTTCAAGTGAGCATCGATTCATCGTAAATGATTCCCGATTCAAATTGTGCCCGGAATCGATTCTTGGTGAATCGTTACACTTACTGGCCCTCGGTGTACTGAGCTCCCCCGAGGAAGCCGTATTTATCGGTGCGTCTCAGAGCCGGTCCGTTCAGCTCGGAGTCGGACCCGATGGAGCTGCCGTCCTCTCCGATGCCCGACAGAGACTCCAGCGTCCCCGACATCACGCTGGCCGACTCCAGGTAGCTGAGCGTGTCCAAGGCGGGGCCCGACTGTGGCGGAGCGACAGGTGGTGCAGACGAGCCCTGGAACACAAGCGCCGGAGGGTGGAACTTGTGCTCGGACAGCGGAACCACGGCCGGAGGTGAGTGAGGCAGGCCGAGCGGCGTGTTTAGGGTCGGGCTGGGATCCGGTGTGGAATTCGACTCCGTACAAAGGGGCGCTGGAAGATTGTCAGGGGCGCCGGGTGAAACGTTGTTCTGATCAGACTGCTCGGGTGGAGGAGAGGAATTATGGGAGCGCGGAGGCGCAGAGGGCGCTCCTGAAGGTGCTTCGGGATCCTGAGTGGTCGGCGAGGACGTGACGGCGGCCATCATGGATTTGTCCCCGTATAACGAGGACTTGGGGACGGGGGTCGTTTTAGGGGCCTCGGCAGGGAGGGACTGGATGAGAGGAGGAGGAAGAGGAGGAGAGGAGGGTACTGATGGATCTGCCCTCGCCGGAGGAGAAGGGGTGAGGGCGGTGACCTCGGCCATCGCTCCTCTCTGCAAAAGAAAGACAGACAGAGATTCATTTCACACACACAGCCAAAAGTATCTGGACACCTGAACACAAACCTGTCGCAATACACAAAAAGCATCCTGAAACACATTATTAAAATAGTCGTAGCCTAACCTTGTTCTCACTGTTGGGCCCTTCATCGAGGCCCTTAGGCACTTCTTAGGCAAGCTTCTTGTATGATGTGCAATGTGTGCATTAATACGAGTGCCCACTCCTCTACCTCTGATTGGTCCGTATACAACTAGACCCACCCACCCCCACCCGATGTGGAGTAAACAATGTACAACGTCACGTGAACTGGTGGCTAAAAACACCAGCGGTTCATCACGGCCTGTTCGAGCACTTCCTACAGAACAGAAATAAACCCTGAATGAAGATGTGCTCATCTTTCATGGGAACTTAATAAAACTTCTGCTCCTTACTGACCGAAACGAGGACCACAAAAGACGAGATTCTCATCTGTGCGACTGAAGGATGTGAAACCACCGATTTTTCACACAACGACTTCTTTCTAAACGCAAGTCATTATCATTACCATCATTACTAATAATCGATAATCATTCTTCCAATCCAGAACCATGTGCGAGGAACCCATATCAATCCCTAAAGTGACTCGAAATCAAGGCACCGAGACGAATTCTGGGTCTCTGTGACATTTAATAAGGAACGAGCGCAAATCTCTCAGCCCACGAACTCAAACCACAAACTTTTCTTGACGTCACAAAATTCTATTCAGGCTAAAAGTAGCACCAAGCGCTCTTTTAAAACCCATTATTTCCCTCACGAGCATCTGTCTTCTGCACTTCCCTACGATATATTTAACTGTCTGAGTGAGGAAAAGAGGAAGCAGCAGATGTGTTACTGGGCTAATTCGGAGTCTGATGTACACACCGGGGGCGCAGAAGTAAAGAACAAACAAAAAGACTTTTGTACTGGTGGCATCGCTACACAACTGTCTTTTATAATATATTTACTTTCCCCATGTGTGAGCTTAACGCGTCACTCAAGGGTCCAACAGTGACGACACTCAGCCAAGCTGTTGTGTCCGGGGGAAACCATAAACATACAGTCCTGCTTTAAATCTCACTCATCACTAATAAATCTCTCCAACAGAACTGTCTCATCCATCCTAAATTGTACACCTCCACCCGGAGGACCGGTTTCATCTAAAATCCAAGGCTGGATGCTACCGCCAGCAGATTTCACAGATGGGTGGTGAAGGTGATGCAAAATGTAGAAATAGTGGAGAACCAGGAAAGGTCATCCTGCAAGCTCTTGATGCCAGTCTGGATCTGTGCCTCTTACGGTGTGGATATACCTCACAAAGAGAAAATGTCACAGTGGATCTGAACACTCAAGCCGACAGGGTGGGGGGGGGGGGGGAATACTTTTGCGAAGAACTGACAGACCCCCTGAATTCACAACACACCGGATATAAAGGAGCATTCGTGCAGGAACTGACGCGCCCGATGAGTGCAAATAGTTTAGGGATGTGAAGCCACTGAGAAATGGAAGTTAAATGCTATAAAGTGTTACTGAATGTTATAATAATAATAATAAATAATAATAATAAACGTTCATTAAAGAATTAATATGAACTGAGATTCACAAGCAGGCCCGGATTTCTCATCCACGCCCTTGTTTGATGGCTGGATCGCGAACAAACTTACTGGCAGTCCGGCAGGATGCGAGACGTCCACCCGGTCGGAATTTTATCCGCTTGCCACCCTCCACAACTCCGGTTCCTCGGTCCGGTCAGTCCTCGGAATGACTGTTAAATCCAAGCTGCCACGGTTCGGTTCGGTGGAGGCGGAGTAAAACCGCTGCCCGCTGCAGCGTCCGGCCGTAACTGTTCAGTTAGCTTAGCACAGTCAGTTAGCCTAGCCTAGCATTAGCATTAGCATTAGCAGGCGGTGTCATTCTGAGGCGGACTGGGTGGATGCGGATGAGACGCTTTTTTATTATCACTGATGCTGCGGCAGTGACGTTCGCTATTATTATTATTATAATAATAATGTTTAAATTTATATATATATATATATATACAGAGAGATAATGGACGAATTAAAATATAACACCAGAGTTGTTAGCGCTCGGAGCGGATGAATGAGTGAATAATAACGATAATAAATGGTCCGATTAGCGCGCGCTGACTCCTCCCCGGTGACAGCGCGAGACCGCATTTCCTCCCGCCGTTGATTGGCAGCTCGACACGCACGTGTGCGCGACTTCCGATGTTGCACCAAAATCTGACAGAGACGGAAAACGAGCAACGTTTCTTCTTCCGGGTACAGAAAGTATCCGGAACTTTTTACAATACAACCGGTGAGCTGAAACTAGCCGCCCTCCGTGTGGTCTGGAAACACGTTCTAGAACGAACCATGTACCGGTTCTGTACCGGTTCTGTCGTGTTCTTTTACACACCAACAAATGATAACGAGTAGTTTTAATAATAAAAGCATTTCTGCCTATTAACTTAAATCACAATTATAATGTGAGATGTTTTGCACTTATAAGTGAAGAACAATAGATGGCAGCAGGATTTAGGTTCAGATCCTCTCACCAAAACTGCCATCACAGCTCGTATTTACAAACATTTATTTACTAATAACTTTACAGTAGCTGAAAGGATAAAAATCAATGATACATATATCATCATCATCTTCTCTCTGTAATGTAAATATAAATCTGCTTTCATTCAAATACACTAAAAGCATCAACACACAAGTAACATTAAATTAAACGAGCACTTCTGTCACATAATATAATAGTCAGTATATGGGAAATATAATAAACTAACAATAACATCAAATGTTTTTTTTTAAAAAAAGTTAGCACAAACATGCTAGCTCCTGGCTTAGCTTTGCAAATCGCTTGCTAACAATCATTCACCTGCTGTATTGTAATAAT
This sequence comes from Hoplisoma paleatum, assembly GCA_028565875.1. Taxonomy (NCBI): domain Eukaryota; kingdom Metazoa; phylum Chordata; class Actinopteri; order Siluriformes; family Callichthyidae; genus Hoplisoma; species Hoplisoma paleatum. Next base: position 2,844,990 of record JAOTRQ010000014.1, on the reverse strand, counting down.
TAAACCATGTGTACATGTACACCAGCAAAGAATAAAAGGTTTTAATTAAACAAAACAATTGTTAGTGTAATGAGAATATAATACACATAGTTCATGATTAAAAGTGATTTGGGGTTATTTGGGGTCTCTGTGGTTCTTTATTTCTTCTCTATGATGACGTGATCTCAGGATTTTGCAAATGTTTACCAACAACAATAATAAAGTGTTGTGTATATACAACTGTGTGACTTCGACACACACATACAGACACACACACACACACACACACACACACACACACACACACACACACACACACACACACACACA
>JAOTRQ010000014.1:2819965-2843339 GCA_028565875.1 Hoplisoma paleatum | reverse complement strand
CATTGTCCAGGAGTCTGGGAGAGACTGGATCTGAACACACACACACACACACACAGTGTGATTAGTAAAGCCTTTTAAAATTAAAGAAACAAACACAAACACATTGTGTCCAACTTTGTGTGTAAGTATTTGTGTGTGTATATATATGAATCTGTGTGTGTATGTATGTGTGTATGTATATATGAATCTGTGTGTGTGTGTGTGAGAATGCATGTGTGTGTGTGTGTGTGTATATGTATATATGAATCTGTGTGTGAACGCATGTGTGTATGTATGTGTGTGTATGTGTATGAATCTGTGCAAGAGGGAGAGAACAACCACTCCTTTGTGCAACTCCTCTCTCTCTCTCTCTCTCTCTCTCACACACACACACACACACGAGGATCTGAAGAACGGATGAAGGCGTGTGACCCTTGACCCTCACCCGTCTCACTCTCCTCCTCCTGTTCCGTGTTGGTGTGTGTGCGCAGGAACTCGGCGAAGGCGGCGTGTCTGTCGAGTAGCTCGGTGTAGGAGCCGGCCTCCCTGATCTGCCCATCCTCCATCACCAGGATGAGGTCCGTCTGAGGGAGGAAGCTGAGCCCGTGGGTCACCAGCACCCGGGTCTGTGTGTGTGTGTGTGTGTGAGAGAGAGTACAGGGGGTCAGTGTGGCATCGTTAGGGTGTTACAGAATTTCGGGAGGAGGAGGAGAGGGTACACTCACACGCCCCTGCAGGAGACCCTGAGGACCGATGACCTTGTCGAAGATGTGCTTCCCCACGTGAGCGTCTACGGCGGACAGAGGATCGTCCAGCAGGTACACGGCACAGTCACAGTACACCGCCCTCGCCAGGCTCACCCGCTGCTTCTGCCCGCCGGAGAGGTTCACCCCCTGCGCGCACACACACACACACACACACACACACACACTGTATTGCGTGCACACATACAGACGTGTGAGTGATTCTAAACTGATCCAGAATAGAAAAGGAGCACGAAAGAAATAAAAATAAACATCTAAAGCAAAAAAAATTAATAAAATAAAGTGTAATAAATATGACCGGGAATGAACGAGCAGATGTTTGTACATAAATAGTGTGTAGTAGTGTAGTAGTGTAACTAAATAAAAGAATGAGCACAAAGATGCTGGTTCAGACGCACAATTACTCAAGTTTGAACATTTAAACATGAAACAGATATTAAATATGAATAATAATAATAATAATAATAATACTTTAAATAACAACCATGTGAATGACAATATGAATCATAATACTCTTATATTAATAAAAATACTATGAATAATAAAATAATATAAATGAACAATAATATGAATAATAAAACACTAATGATTATAAATAATAATAATACTAAATACTATAAAAAACAAAAATACGACACAATACTATAATACTATAAATAGTAATATGAATTATAATACTTAACAAGATGAACAATAAAATAAATAATAATAATATAGAGCAATTCTGACTCTTATCCATGACAGAAAATGTTCAGAATATGAATAATAATCAGAATATGAATAATAATCAGAATATGAATAATAATCAGAATATGAATAATATATCACTAATGATAAATACTAATAAAGTGAGAAGAGCAATCAGCCGTTCCCATGGTGATACCTTCTCCCCGATCTCCGTGTGATCTCCTCCCGGGAGGATGTCCAGGTCTGGGAGGAGTGCGCAGGCCTCTAGAATGTTCTGGTAGCTTCTCTCGTTCCTCTGCTGTCCGAACACGATGTTCTCCTTCAGTGTGGCGTTCTGGATCCACGCCTGCTGGGGGACGTACGCCACGGAACCCTGGGAACACAACGTACAGCGCCCCCGGGTGGGAGCTTTCAGAGCGATTTGGGTCTCGGTCGTCTCTGCGTGTATAAGAGAATGAAGACGACGCCCCCGTGTGTTCGAACCCGGTATAAAATAATAAACATCAGACGGAGGTTCGTTTACCTTGACAGAAACGCTTCCGTCCTGTCGGTGCATCTCACCCAGCAGAGCCGACAGCAGAGAGGATTTCCCAGAACCCACCTGTCCTACCACGGCCACCAGAGCGCCCTCTGGAACCCGCACACTGATACTACAACCGTACAGAGAACACGGTGAGGAACGCGGCGCAGTTAAAATGTTTAATAAAAGAAGAGAAAACAAATTACTTTCAATTTCCTCCAAATTCAGATCTGATCTTATATAAAAGAACAAATATTATTAATAATAATAAATAATACAATTAATAATAAATTATAGATGCAGATTTCATTCAGAAATTGATATAATTATCAGGGATGCAACGATTCAAAGTGTGACAGTTTATAACGTTCTTAACCAATTATAAACAAATTATAATTTATATTTATAATTAATTTAACTTGAATTTATAAATAATAACTTTCATGTATAATTTATTTATTTAAATACCGTAATACTGATCTTTTATTCATTTAAAATAATAAATTTTAATGATTTTTATTATTAAAACCATTCTGAAATCATTCTGTAGCTTAATAAGAGCAGTTGCTGAATAGCTGCAGCAGCGCCCTCTGCTGTTCAATTTATTTATTGAGGTTTTTATGCCTCATTTACAACGCTGGCGTTCTTCCCAACACACGATTCATTTATTCAGCATGAATTTGCATCGTGAATCACGTGAAATCGATTCTTGCCGATTCAGAATCATTTAGAATCACATGACCGAGGTGGAATTCGGTGGCGCTCACAACTACACAAGCGCAACATCACAACGTGAGAATCGAACCCTGAACACACACACACGACTGCGGGCGTCTGCCGAGCTCCTACATCCACCCTCGGTTAGTGTACACACACACACGTACACCCACACACACCCATCCCACCCTGCAGACTAGGGGCCGATCGATCTGCACTTACACTCTTGTATGTAACGAGTCTCAGCACATGCCAGCGGTCACACACACACACACACACACACTGTTTGAAGCTGTGGGGTCAGGGTCTCGCACCCGTACCTCTTTAGCGTTGGAGTGTCGCCCCTGGACCAGCTGAAGGTTCCGTCTGTGATCACGACGCTGTCGGGCGCTGAGACAAGAGAAGAACAAAAAGATCAGCAGAGACCACCAGCGCCCCCCCCGGCCGGATGGAGTCGCCCCACAACTCACAGTGAACGTGGTTCAGAACTCCTACACGACACTTCAACTACTCATGAACCTCCAGCGCCCCCCTCCCACCCATCAAAGACTTACAAACATCTAAAGAGAACCAAAAAGATCAAAGAGCCGCGAGAAGAACGTACTAAAGTTTTCAAGTACGAGACGGAGACGGATTACAAACGAGTCCTGGATTATTTTAATAATTACAATTCATCCAGTTCGATTCAGATTCAATAAATTCATCACAAAAGAACTCGGAGATTCAGTGAATCAAACTCGGCGAATCTGAATCAAACACAATAAATCATTCTACAAATCTGAATCAAAATGAGTGAATCAAACCGAGTGAATCAGAATCAAACTCAGTGAATCAGAATCAAACTCAGTGAATCACATTCTTTCGATCTGAACTGAACATGGTTGCTCACAGTTGGACATGGGTTTGCGGTCCACGCTGTTCTCCTCCAGCTCCTCGTGGGACAGGAAGACTCGCAGGCGTTTCATAGACACACTGGCCTGAGGGAACGAGAGAGCAGGGAGAGAGAGAGAGAGAGAAGAGTCAGGAGAGCGCGGGTGCCAGGGTGGTGGTGGTGGTGGCGTTGGCTTTCGTATGCACGCCGCTGTACCTGCACCATGCTGCTGATCACCATGGGCAGCATGTTGAGAGGGAAGCGCAGGATGTTAAAGAGAGCCAGAGAGACGAAAGCCTTCTGCGCATCCAACACGTTGTGTTCGTCCATCAGCACGTACACGGCGAACGTAGACAGCGCCACCTACAGGCAAAATCAGTCACTTTTCTACAGATATTCCAAGAGCGTCGACAGTTCTGTACTTTATTTATCATGAATTTGTAATAAGATCTGATTAATAAGATGTCCAACGCTAGATATCAGAACTACTGTACTCACTTTATAAATATTTTATTATATTTTACTTTTTAACAAGTTAATTTTGATTTTATGCTTCCAGTATTCGTGCTAGATGAATAAGAACCGACGTCATTTGAACCGGCGTGAGGTCGAGGTTTAAGATGAACTTTGAACTCACTACTGTACAGTAAAAACAGAATTCGGTTCCTTTTGTACTAAATAAATGTATTTTGTGATTTATTAAAGGTACGAATCCAGCGGCTGTGATTACCGTGTTGTAATTCCAGACTCACCAAGAAGGGGGCGCACACCCAGGTGAAGGTGGACACGGCGGCCAGGTACGCGGCTTTCTTCAGCACCTTCAGTTCCGTCTCTCGGATTTGGGAGATCTTGTGTGTGAAGGCGAGTTCCCAGGCGTAAAGTTTCAGGACCTTGATCCCGTTCAGGACCTCGTTCATCAGCTTGATCCGGTTGTCTTTGCTCTTCATCTGCGCCACCTAGAGACAGGGATCAGACATCACATCACAGGGGATTGAATCAGACACACACACACACACACACACACACAAAAACAAAAGTCTCTTACCTGGTAGGTTTTGGTCTTCATGGCGATGACGGCGTTCACCGGAACCATCAGCACCATCACGGCCACGCCCGCCAGCACAGACGGACCCAAAATCTGCAGACAGAACCATACAGCTCACCTACTTACAATCTGGTCCCACTGCGGTTTACAAAAAAAAAGTCTGAAACAGATTTCGCCCCCTTGTGGCGACTTTATGTTCCATCTAGTAAACAATTTCGAGCATGAAGAACTGCTGGTGTCACACTACTGCTACAGTTGCGGGTTCGAATCCCTGCTCACCTGCCACAGGAAGTAGAGAGCCAGGATGACCTGGAGAGGAGCCGACCAGACCATGTTGATGTAGGTGATGAGGTCCATGAAGCGCTGAGCATCCACAGACATCAGGTTCACCATCTCTCCCACCGTGGAGGTTCGCCGCGCCGCGTTGGTGATCACCAGGGCCTGAAACACAGAACAAAAAAAAAAAAAAAAAAATCACACCCAGATCGCAGGAAACACCCGTGCCCTGGAGGGCGGAGCTTAGGGGGCGCAAAAGGTCCTCACCTTCCTGTAGATGGCGCCCACGATGGCGGTGCGCAGCCTCATGCCGGTCATGAAACAGACGTGGAAGTATTTCTGCAGGATGAGAGTCTGAACGCAGGTGCACACGAAGAGCAGCGCCGTGTAGAAGAAACCGTGCCAGGAGGGGGCGCTGGAATCGTTCACAAACTGGATCAGCAGCCTGTGAGGAAACGGCGGGTGTGAATCTCATTCCATACACACACACACACACACACACACACACACACACACACACACACACACACACACCGGAGGATGACGGGTCCAGCGAACATCAGGACGTCGTGGATGATCTTGTAGATGGAGCTGATGAGGAAATACGGACCGAAGGTTCTGCAGAGCGCCAGCAGCAGCGACGCCTCCCGACTCCTCGGAGGAGATTTCCGGATCAGGATCTCCGCCTCCTCCAGCGGCACCTCCTTCTCGGGTTTGGACAGGCGCTTGGGCGAGTACACGGCCGCCTCGGCCGGCCTGAGACACACACACAAGAGAACGACGCGGTTACGCTCCATCACGTCTTGTCATGAGCCGGAAAATCCTTCTGAGCTTCTGGTACAGGACCGGCAATCGGAATGTTGCCGGTTCAGAACTCACCACTGACCGCTGGGCCCTTGTGCGAGGCTCTTAACTGTAATGGACGTCGCTTTAAAAGGTGTCTTAAAGGAAAATGTAAAATAAACGTATTTAAAGTGCTCTGAGGAGCAGATTCCTTTTCATTACGGCCGGGGTGAAAGGTTGAACACACACACACACACAGAGCAATGTTTGCGCTTCAAGACGTGCACGGCGGTCTCTAAGCACGCAAAGGTTGCTGGGATATCTGCGCTAATAATCGACAAGGTCCCAGGATGAGGCACGACCTTCAGAACACTTCACACGACCTTTAGACACTTCAAAGTCGTACAAAACACACACGGGTTTTCAGGACAAGTGCAGTAGTTATGACCCCCCAACACACAAACACACACACACACACACACAAACACAGATTTAGGTCTCGAACCTTCGGACAAGGCTGCACTCGTGAGTCCAGCGGCGCACCAGCTGAGGAACGATGTTCTGAGACTCGTCTTCTGGATTCAGGGACCACAGGTCCTTCTCCTCCAGGGGTCTCTTGTACCCCTGCATCATCAACCTGCAACACAACACAAACACACAACCCGTGTGAGTACACACACACACACGCACACACACTCCGGGTGTTCAGGAGAGAAAGATCTCACCGTGTGATCCACCAGAAGGTGATCCGGGACAGGAAACTCGCTCCGGCTTCTGGACACGGGTTCTAATCAAACACACACACAAGCACAAGTTATACACACACACACACACACACAAGCACACACACACACACTACAGCTTAAAAAGCAGTGACGATCACATGGGTAGATGATCTGTACCCGCACCCTCTTAAATCTAATGCTCAGAACCTCTTAACGGTCCTTTTGAGGTTCATCTCTGTATTTTCGGGAGTTTTTCCTGCCACAGTCACCCTCGGGTTGCTCAACAGGGATTTTTTAGTCTGGCGGTCCTGAAGTCATTCGTTTATCTCTTTCAAGCCCCTGTGTGTTAGGACACTTGAACCCACTCGAGTGTCTGTGGGACCACGTGGACGGAGGCGTGTGGAGCTTTAACAGGTTCTAGTCTCAGATTAATCCGGCTTAGTGCTGGTTTAGATTAAGCTTGATTAGAAACATCCGGATCTCGTGTTCCTTATGTGTGTGTGTGTGTGTGTGTGTGTGTGTGTGTGTGAGAGAACTCACCCGGTCTCTGACGGTTTTGGAGAAGAACGGCGGCTGATCAGACAGACAGGCGAGGATGAGGGAGATGAAGAGTAAAGTGTAGTAAGTGTAGAAGGTAGTGAACCTAAAAACGTCCACCGTGTCCGGCTACAGAAACCACAACAAGAGCCGAGTAAGTCTCGATACGACACACACACACACACACACACACACACACACACACACACCCCTCGGTTCTCACCTCATGCAGCGCTTGTAGGATTTTGGAGCGAAACGTGACGGTTGCACAAACCACAGCAACAAGCCAAAAGTTCAGCATCAGTCCAGACGACTGGATCCCCTTCATCCTCTCATACTGGATCAGCAGGGTCGCCAGGAGCTAGTACACACACACACACACACACACACACACAGAGAGAGAGAGAGAACAGAAACATACACACAGGACAGATCAGAAGCACAAACACATGACAGGTAAAAACACACACACACTAGGTATAATCTCCATACATCCTCACACCCCAACCTTTACTCACCATGGTAACGCCCAGGACGGTGGGACTGACCAGGTACACGGGCGCACTGGGGACTCCTCGCCCTCGTTCCCAGAAGGTGTAGAAAACATCTGACCAGCAGACGATCCACAGCAGGAAGCCGAAGACCTACAAAAAAAACACACCAAATATCAGACATGAAGTCTCGCAGACGGATCGGTGTGTGTGTGTGTGTGTGTGTTTGGGGGGTCAGGGGTACTTACAGTTTTGGCTTTATTCAGGTGGCTCATGCAGATGTACCCACGGTTGTGGTTCCTGAGGTACAGGAAGTAAAACGGTGCGATGAGCCAGAGGTAGAAACATGGAATCCAGACCAGGACGGTGTTCTGAAAGCAGTGGGTCACATCCGGGACGGGGGCGCGCCATGTCCGGTTCTCATCCTACACACACACATGGTTCAAAACATATATATATATATATAACCGACAGTTCGAACCAAACTGTTGGGCCCCTGAGTAAGGCCCTTAATTTGCAGGAAGAACCGATGGTGGGGTCCATAAAACCGTCACTTTATTAGATCAGTAAATAAATAAGCGATGAAAGAAATTAATAATAAATAAAGAAATAGACGACATAAGAAGTGTTTCTTAAATAATTCTGATTGAATTCAGCATTGAGGAACTTTTGTGCCAAACTTTTACCAAATTCCTCTTCAATAATCGGTTTAAACTGTAACGGGAACATTTACGGGTTCCAGTGGAGGTCCAGTAAAATAAAAAACACCCCTCAACACTCCGGTAAGTATTTGGACTTGAACTCGTCTCTCCGTTTGTGCTGCTTTTGAGTAAAATCTTCTTCAATGGACTCGAGATCTTTCACCCGGAGAAAAGCCACGGCCAAGGGGACCTGGAGATGGAACCCAGAACCTTTCGTACAGCGAGGCGAGAGTGCGCCCCCATCAGAATGTCACTGGGTCTGCACTCATTGCGAGGATGAGAGGAACGTTTCATGTGCTGGAACACAGAAGCCACTTCAGCAGGACTTCTGGAACCCCCGTTGTGCACCGCTGGGTGTTCGGTGTAGCATCAAAGATCTTCAGAAAACATGCGGCATGACCACCCGGACCGGAGAAGGTCCGTATGGGTCCGGACCGCCGTCGTTAACGTCTACATAACAGCACATGAGATTCATCATCCAGCCATTACCTGCTGCTACCTGTACCATACAACTGGGGAATACACTCAACACCTGAACAGGTGCCGGGTACAAAAACACAGACGCACACACGCACGACAATTTCAGTACTGAATATACAATGAAACTGCATGTCTTTGGACTGTGAGAGGAAAACTCCACACAGAACGCCTTACCCGGGACTTCTTGGGACACACATTATAATTATAGAACACACACATTATATATAATATATATAATGTGTGTGTGTGTGTGTGTGTGTTATAATTATACACACAATGCATTTTTCTGTAGTTACAGGTGTGCCCTTGTTTTCAAGTTCATGCAGGCTGCTCAACAGGTTCTTTGTAATAAAGTTTATTAATTTATAAATAATTAATATCCCTTCTTCAGGGACTGAAGAGAAGATAAACAAGTTTTATTTTCTATTTAAATGAACTTTAATGTGCTGACTTCAGCATTCAGGACCTTCATGAAAAAGGTTAAACTGCAGCCTGAACGGATCCACAAGTTCATTCTGAACTAAAACTTTAATATTAAGATCATTAATACAAATTAATAATGAAATAAATCTGCTAATTATAGAAAATGTTCCATCAGGATCGACGCAGCTCGAGTTGCTAAGCTAACTACTAACTAACTAACTAACTAGTCGGGTTAGTTTTGACACGGTTATAGAACAACACTCGAACTAAAACATAAAGACAATTTTTATATGAAAAATAAACATTTAAAGCGGAGTTTGGTGACACCGGAGGGGAGACGCGGTTCTGCCAGACACACCGGAGCCGGTTCGGTAGTGTCGGGGCAGGTTAGCATTAGCATTAGCATGCCGGTGTCTAATAATAAACAACATAAATACAATGATATCCGATCACAACACCCGAATAAACTCACCCAGAATGGCTCGGACCCGTCCAGGCTGCAGAAATAATTAAACGTCATGAGTGCAGGAGGAACTGTGCAGGTTTATTACAGAGAAAAGCTTTGATTTCATTACTCCGACGGAAAACGGGTGCGCTCACTGCTCCGGGCTTTTTTCTTTCCTCTCCCTAATACTTCTCGGGTTTGACCACGCCTACTTTTATTCCTCGCTCGGCTCTGATTGGTCAACGACGAGCCCCTCATTTACATGCTGTTTACTCCAGAATAGACGATTAAATTAATACTAATAATAACAACAACGCCATTATGTACTTATTCATAATTATAGACGTGTTTATTGTTTATAAAACGGTTTACATTCTACAGCTGAACGTATTTAAAGATCTAATTTTAACGTTCACGTCACGCTGATTCACGATTACTGTGCATTTCTGCCTAAATGTTTTAAGGGTTGAAATAAATTCGTGCGATGTTTAATAATTTTACAACCCCGAGCACGTTTTATTTCGTGATTTTGTAATTCCGGAGTAATTAGTCCTCATTCTTTATCATTTATAATTTGGCTGTGATGGTTGTAGCTTTATACTTTATACGGTATAATCTACATATTGTTCGAGTCTGCTGCCACCTAGTGGTAGCTGCATCAACAACAACAAGACAATCACAACGCTAAACATCCAATAATGATAAATAGCTGTTGGCTACCAAAATAAAATGCTATAATCACACATAATGAAAGATCACACCGCAGGATACATTTTAGGTCATTTATTCTGCACGTCTGAATATTGAGGTTCAACACACAGTGGTTAACAGATAGATATATACACACACACACACACGCACACGCGTCCCACATTCAGATTTTTGGCATCCAAGTCCTGAGATGAGTGTTGATGTGCCGAGATCCCCTCCTCACAGTTCTAATAAAGCGCAAATTCATTCCTCTACGTTTTTTAATTTTAACATAAAACATTCGTTTCCCTTCACTGAAGTATTAAAATGACTTTTAAAACGCTGGAATGGTCACATTAAAGAGACGCGGCGTGGAATCACCCGAAATTTTAGTCGTAACTCATTTTAAGTCTTCTTGGATCACCATAAGGAAAAAAGTATCAGGACACGTGACATGTGAGCATATCGGACACGTCGTCGTCGTTACTTTTCAGCTTTAACACAATCTAATCTTCTGAAAATCTTCAGAGACCAGAATGCAGAGGGAATCTGCAGGAATTTGTCCTTGGACTCAGTCTGGGATGTGTTACACATCTCTACAGTGAGATTTATAAATCCGGAAAGTTTAGAAGTGGTATTGATCCATGATAACGATAAAAAAAACCTTAAAATCATCAGTGCAGAAAGAGCGGGGCAACCGTGCGCCCCCTACAGAGGCTCTACAGAACAAACATACAAAACAGACAGAACAAAAAGATAGAGAGGTGTTAGTAAGCATGCTGGCCCCCACATCCCCACACAGACGGGACGGCATGCTGAACCGTCTGCTGCTCTCGGGAGGTGTGAGGAGGTCAGTCGAAACGATGCTTCAGGTAAAAATTGCTTTAAAAAAAATGACGCCGCTCGCTCACAAAACGATTTTGGTGCCAAATTCCAACCGCTTCACCATCCTGCGAACACAGGAACAGAAATCAGCATCTAATCCTGAGGCGAAAAGAAATATGATACAGCACAAACGTACAAATGTAAACGTTCTCAAGTCCTGGACGAAGTATCTGAAAGCCATAATAAACAGGCACGTGTCTACAAACTTATGGCCACACAGAGCCAATAAAGTTTTGTGGTGACAACTAATGACAATAAAATGAACTTGTAGGTGAGATGAGCTCTCGCTGGTGTTTACCCCTTATCGTAGAAGCCGTTGGCGCCGACCTGGTTCTCTGCAGGTTCTCGCGGTGTACTGTGTGAACTCTGGACCCCGGAGCGGCTCGGCGTCCTGTCCTGTAACTGCAGCTCTCTACACGACGCCAACTTCGACTCCAAATTCTATTAAGAAGGAAACACAACCAGGAAGAAACGTAATGAAGGCGTGATGACGACCAGCAGGGAACGAAACGATCCGGTGAGGAGGGTCAGACGTACCCCGACTTTCCTCAGCAGCTCCCCCACGATGTTGAGGGCAGAAATCCGAGCCGATGTGGTCAGCGGCGTACCGGTCAGACCTTCAACTGAAACACACACACACACAATAAGATGATGTCACTGCTGAGAATGATGGTGAGCCACTTGCTTTAGAACTTTCATTTATAGCCTAATTAATAAACATTTATAAGCCCTCTATGTAGGGCGCATTATTATTAAAGTAAGAAAACGAATACACTGAAGTAATACACGAACATTTGCACCCTGCTGTGTGTGTGTGTGTACTCACTCCGGCTGTAGGATGGTGGAGGAGTGTTAAACGTGCTCGCTGACCCCGTGGTTCGAGCCGGAGTGGTACGGAGGGACGATGGAGTCGACTCCAGCTTCTCTCCATCCAACGAGACACTGAGAGACGGTTTCCTCTCCTGCTTCTGCTTCACAGCCAGTTCCTGTCTCAGATCTGTAACATCATCACCACCACCGTCGTCGTTATCAACAGATATCGTTACGGCAACAAGGTTTTGACTCGGTTGTTGAACCCAGTATTGTGACTCGTATCGAACGGTGAAAAGCTGCTTCGTACCTCGAGCCTCGTCCTTAAGTCTCTGTACCGACTCCAGAAGATTCTCCTTCTCGTCCAGCTCGCTCTCCAGGAAAGCGTTCCTCTCGATGACGTGGTTCATTCTCTGCTCAAAGTCCTCCAGAGACATGATGGTGGCCCTGTAAGGTAAACAATGTAAACAAACAACGTAAACAAATAAAGATCAGTTTATCTCTTGTGGGATCAAGATCATGTACAGAAAGTCATGCAGGGCGCCTCCACCAGCCAGCAGAGGCCGCCACTATCGTCAACAATTCTGCTCTTGACCCTAAACAAACCAAAATCCAGCCCGTTCACAATCAAGGCTCTCTCTCTCTCTCTCTCTCTCTCTCTCACGCTCACACACACACAAATGGAAGAGAAGTAAATAGATGCTGTTGTGCTCCTGACCGCTTGGCTCTCTCCAGGTCGTCGTTGGACTGCTCCAGCTCCCGGATGTACTTGTGTAACTGGTCTTTGATGGCGGTGGTCTCTGCTAACTCCCCCTCCAGAGTGGAAATGCTTCGGTACGCCTCCGAATGCTGCGTCTCGTACTTCTCCTGGTGAAGCGGAAGAAAAGCGACGTTAAAAAGAAAAACAGATGGACTAGAATCTCACGAGCGTATCTGCTACAGATAAGGTAGGAATGTGTGGGACCTATTGATTCTTTCTGTGGTAAAAACTTCAGCTCTGGGACTCCTTACACACACACACACACACACACACACCAATCTTTGCTAAAGACTCACATCTGTCAGGTTAATCCGAACTAAACCGCTGCACACAAACACGAACACTCAAAGTCCCACAACAGACAAAACAAAACAGCAAGTTGCTCTCTGCAGGACACAACAAACCCACACAAAACCATCAGCTGCTGCTTCTCCAGAGTCACAATCGAACCCGTTGTTCTGCTCCCACGGTGACTGGAACGGTGACGCCCTGCCTCATGACACCCGGAAACGACGCCCCAGAACGGTTCCAATACTGCACAACACGCCGTCCTCTTCCACAACACCCGTGTACACACACACACACACACACTGAATCACTCCAATAACTAATCCAAGTGAATCCATGGACCACCAGTCCCAAGAACCATTGCTGAGCGAGACGAGGGCATCAGCGGGCAACACAATCTCACCAACAGGAACCAGATTATTAAAAGTGCCCTCATACTGACTCACAAAACAATTACAGTGAAGTACAACGTTCAGTACAATAATAGACTACACAGTTACGAGTTAAGGACCTTGCTCAGGGGCCAAACAGCAAAAACCTAGCAGAGGTTCGGCTTGAATCAGCATCAACTGGGTTACTAGTGAAGTACCCGAACAACTGCGCTGCTTTAGTTTGCCCGACTGAATCACTGATTCACTTATTTACTCACTCGTTCAAATGTGGGGTGTTCAGTAACAACACAACAGAGACTCGGAGTGGATAAAATTAGAAAACCAAACTCAAACAGAAGATGAAGGTGAGCAAACACACCTGAAAATCAATGTACACACACACACACACACACAGAATGTACACAAACACACAATACATGCCAAACCCTCGTCATCAAAAGACTTACCGGGACAATGAGGTCCAACATTTAACAACCAAAAAGTCTTTAAAAGTCTTTATTTAAAAGAGCCTGAAGCTCAAACATCACGAGATCCCGACGAGATCAAAATAACAGCAGAGGGAATAAAAATCCTCCGTTTATTTACATGCACTTCATTCTGTATCGTAACAGACTGTAAATGAATCACTACAACCACAAGATTTACCTTCAGTCCACTCTTGGTGGTTCTAACGATCACTGACGAGAGTCTGTCGCCTTAATAATATTATAATACCATCATACGCTCCCTTTTATTTCTGCGGTATCCACAAATCACTTTGAATAAAGTCAATTACAGTAAGAACAGCGGCAGCGCCCTCTGTTGTTTAAACCGATTCGTCTCGTGCTTCGAGCGAATCGATTCGTGGTGCATCGTTACATCACTAGTTGATGGTAAACAGTTGATGAGAGATTTGATTCTTGAGATTTGAACCTTGTACGTCTCCAGTTCCATGCGCAGTCGGTTGTTAGCCGTCAGTAAGTCGCGGTTCCGCGCTTCACACTGCTTCAGTTCGGTCTCCAGTTCGGCTTCGTAATCTCGACTCATCAGCTGGAACTCCTGCAGCTCCTCGCGAGCCTCCTCGACCCTACAAACCCACCCAAAAAAAAAATCATTCGTACATTCATACAACCTTAAATCAGGTAAGAAACCGGCAGAGATTTAATCATCTGGTATCTGAGCAGATGTGCTTCATAACAGGTGTGCTTCATAACAGGTGTGCTTCATAACAGATGTGCTTCATAACAGCTGTGCTTCATAACAGCTGTGCTTCATAACAGGTGTGCTTCATAACAGATGTGCTTCATAACAGGTGTGCTTCATAACAGCTGTGCTTCATAACAGCTGTGCTTCATAACAGCTGTGCTTCATAACAGGTGTGCTTCATAACAGGTGTGCTTCATAACAGCTGTGCTTTATAACAGCTGTGCTTTATAACAGCTGTGCCACACCTGGTTGGTTTTCTTCCCCCTCCTCCCCAAACACAACTCAGCCATTTTTGTTGTGTGTGCCATTGGGACCCTGTGGGTGTGAACGTGCACCTATAAGCACCCTCTTAACATCGTGGCTGTTCAGGCATCCGTGATTCTGCATCTATCATCAACGTTCAGGATGAAATGTTCACCGGTTGCGTAATACATCCCACCCACTAACAAGTGCCGTGTCAATGACATCAGCGTTAATCACGCAGAATCGACTAGAACATGTAAAAGTATAAAATAAATCATAATGTTATATAATGAGTCTATAATATGATTGTATATGATGTTATAATCATTTAGTAACATTAAAAGTGTTATTTATTAATAGTTTTACTCGTCGGTCTGACTGGGCCGTCGTACCCTTGCTTGTGCTGAGCTGCTTGTTCCTTCCAGTAGTCACGCTCGTCCTCGACAGACGAAAAGCCCGAAATCTCAGAGTCGCCCATCGCTGTTCACACGGCGACCAGAACTGAAATATAAACCAAAGTTCACGTCAGAGATGATACAAATCCAATCACAAATGATAAAAAAAAGATATGAAAACGATGGGAAAACTAAAAACACCACGACTGACGTATGTAAACGTGTACGGTATCATAAATGTACGATATAATAAATAATAATCTGGTTGTATTTACATCGAGGATCAGATGTTTTATTATTGTGTTTTGTGGTATTTTGTTACGTCACACACTGACAACTCAGAAGCTCTGTTTGGTTGCAACAGGAACAATATTAATATAATAATAATACCGAGTCCGGTATATCACGATATATCGCGGCACCGTCACACCGCACAGCCCTGCACACCCAAAGTTACGCTTCAGAAAAGACATTTGTGACTTATTATCCAAAGTAGTTCGAGGCTTTGTTTGTTGTTTACGTCAAACTCATCCGCGTCGCGTAAACAAACAACAATTTTCGACCAATAAAGAAACAATTAAGCAGCAAATGTAAAAGTAAAAGTTAGTTAGCCGTTAGAGCTAAAGCGCTCGCGACTCACCACTTCTGCTTTAAACACGGACCGGAGCTCCAAACCACCACAGCAGCGACTTTCTCTCCTTTAAACTCACTCAACTCATCCAACTTTTAATCAGATAAACATCGACTAACTCAAACCGGGACCGGGGACCGGGAAAAGTTCTTCACTCGCGAACTCCGAGACAAAAGAAAAAGCCTCTCGCGGTTCCTCTCGAGCTCTCCTACTAACAACACACTGAGAGCTCTGTGGGTCTGAGTTTACCACAGAGGAACGGCGGCGGAATTCACTGATCTATAAATCAGCAAAATCAGCAACACAACGCCGTCGAATCACAGCTATGGTTTAGAAATCGACGATTTCTCAAGCTTTGGGGATGAAGTCATGAGGCGGATTGTGATTGGACCGTTTGTAATGAAGCGTCATTGTTCTGAGCGTCTGATTGGTCGATGTCAGGACCCAAGCGCATTGCACACTGCAACCTTATTATTAACCACTAGAGGGCATAAAAGGAACAATGTTTTTTACAATTATTAATCAATTTTGTTCTAGATTATAAAAATATTTTTATATGGAAAATAAAATATAAAGTTTGTTTAGTTTTATATATTTTATAAATGATTTGTCAATGCTTTAAAAAACATTCTGATTACTCATTTATATGCAAGTCCAAGATTATTGACAGATGTGAATTATATACTGTAATTTTCATATTAATCTTTAATATTTTAAGTTTAACTTTAAATGATTTACTTGAAGACTTTGTGTTATATTGCTGCTGTTTTGTCTATTACACATGCACTATATGTTTAATACACTTATGTTTTTTAACTTATTTAAAGCACCTGAACCTGAGTTAGCTGGTGATGGTGGGTGTCTGTAGACGCGGATAAAGATACAGCCAAAAAATGTTACCCAGAAGGCCTTGCTGCTTTGCATGCAGTTGGACGTGTTTGCATGGCAGTGCCGGTTTAAATCAAGTTGCTTCTGGATGCAAATTTTGTGGTTAATTGCAACTCATTCAGTTTCAGTTCCAAATGGACAGGAAGTGAATTTGTGAACCGCACACACCAACACGTCATTAAACGTTTCTGTTTAACCCTCCACCAATCAAAAACATGCGCGCGGTAGCCAACCACTTCTTCTCTTTAGTATGATGTGGGTTGGTAAATAAATGGTTGTACCTGTAGGTCACTTTGGATACCAGCGTCTTATGAAAATGTCATTTATAAGTGCATCATTTTGAGTCCTTGAGCTAAGACCCTTAACCCTCAATAATTAAAATGTAAATAGTGACACTAATGTAAATTGCTTTAGATAAAGGTGCCTAATAAAGACTAAAAACGCTGACGCCACTTTACATCCTTCTAACCAGCAAGTCAAATTCAGTCTTCTGTATGAAACACATCCAGAATGCAAAACAATTCTGGGTCGAAACACATTAACAGTCCAACAACAAACAAACAATCCAGGAAGCAGGAGTCATAATTCCCCAATTTAATATTTTATTGTCATAGAAGTTGCTTTAATAACATATGAGGGGCGTTCGGTGCACGCGGCAGGAACGCTATGAGAAGAAATGAACCAAAGTGTGTTTAAGCAAAAAGACAATAACGATCCTTAATATAATCACGATTTCAGACTTTGGAGGGGTGAGACATGGAGTGCGCTCTGGTCCACGCGGTGTCGGGGTGTGTTCCGTCGCCGCCGCCACCTCGCCCCGCGTCCGGAGGGAAACGACGACAAAACACAAGCGTCTCTGGAGTCTGGCGAGGGGGAAACCGAGAGGAGAAATGGCACTGCTGAGCTCTCAATATGAGAAAGCTGGAGACTGGTGAGAGGACGGGATTCAAATGATTATTCGGAGCTTTGTGTGTTTTGCTTTAAAAACAGATTCGTGGGTTTGTGGCGAGCCGATCTTCAGGAGGGCAGGAAGGCCGTCCTAACTCTCCTCCACGCTGGGCTGCTGCTCGGCCGCCGGAGCGATCAGTCCTTCTCAGCAACCAGCTTCAACACCTTCCCGATGGCGATGGTCTTACCTGCATCAGAAACACACCAGAGTTCAGAACACAAACACGCTCAGATTTATACACACACACACGTTTACATGTAATTAACACAAACGTTTAATCTCTCAACACACGTTCTGGATTTACCACACCATGTTTAGGTATTTAAAATATTCTAAAGCTCTACACTGGTACAGACGTTTGTTGTTCTTGTGTTTCTTTGATGGTTTGTGGTATTTACTCCGGTTATCAGGTGTTGGTGGGTTATTGGGACGCGGCCGGTTCTACATCTTGTGTAAATCGGTTCATCATTGTTACTGTGTCGCGGTTTGTGTGAGAACCCGGGAGAACGTACCCTCGTCCCTGAGGGTGAAGCGGCCCATCTGAGGGAAGTCCTTGAAGGTCTCGAGGCAGATGGTCCCGGCGGTCCGGAGCCGGGCGATACACACTTGGTCCTGTTTAACAAAGCGAGGTCGCGTCTTGCTCTTCTCTCCCGTCTTCTTATCCACCAGACAGATTAACGCCTGAACAGCCGCAAGGTTAAACGACAAGGTTAAAGCGACGGAGGTCAGAGAATCTCATCACGTCGTTACATCGGTGCAGAGGAGGATGATGGGAAATGAAGTTCGTTACCGTGATCTGCACTTCCTCGATGCAGGTGTGAATGTGCAGGACGGCGTTGTATCCCGGACAGATGATGGACTTGTGTTCGATGATGACAATCTGACACACACACACACACACACTATTATTCCCCAGATTGTACAGTAACAAACAGCATTTACTAGTGACACTAACAGTAGTTTTAGTACTTGAACTACGTACTAATAAAAGTACTTAATTACTTTTAAAACACACACACACACACAGATGTACTTTTACTTATTACTTATGCTTTGGTACTTGTTACATTAGAAATGAGAACTTCTGTATACAAGTTTTAACACTTGTAAGTCGTTTTGGATTAAAAAAGCGTCTGATAAATTTTATGTAACGTAGAATTTACACGAGTAACTGTTTACTTTACTACTTGAGTAAAATAGTTCAGTACTCGCGGCTCGGCTGCACCCTGAAACCCCCACCTGAGCGTCAAAGGTGCGTCCGGAATGGCAGAGACTCTCAGATGTACAGAGGATGAACCCCGGCAGGATCTCCTCCTCCTCGATGCCCTTGAGTCGCAGTTTCAGGTTCTCCCCGGGCCCGGCGTCGTCCGTCTCCACGTCATCCGAGAGCAGGCTCAGGACTTCCACAGTGTGCTACAAGCGCACACACACACACACAGAATGAAAACTGGGACGTAGCCAGACACAGGACAGCACTACTTTCGATTGTGATCTGCCTACAGACATCGTTTACAAACAGTAAATTACATTCAACTAATTCTTTTACTTGAGGGATTTCACATAAATGCTGTGATGACGCCCTCTACTGGGTGATCAAGGCACTGGACAGATTAAATATTTCACACTTATACTTTACACTTAACGCAAGACAATGCCGCCATTTCCCAAAGTAATTCACCAACACAACACCAGAGGGCGTCGGGTTTGTGACGGTTCCGTGACTCCTGTGTTTACACAACGAGCGCTGGCTCGTAATCCGAACATCGAGCCATGATGAGACTCACCCTGTTGGGCATCATCACGAGTTGCTGAGCTTTGCTGATGCTCCCGGATTCCAACTTGCCCAAAATCACGGTGCCCATGTCCTGGAGAGAGCAGAAATGATTCGTGGGTAACGTCTCCACCATAACGCTGAGCAAATCAAATAAAGCAGGACTCACCTTGTATTTATCGACGATGGGTAATCTGACTGGTCCGTCACTGGATCTGTTTAAATTGGGTAAGTTATCCAGATGTGGAATGAACGGTAAACCTCTGTGTATAAAAAAAGGAAACAATAAAGACATAAGCATCTGGCAGTCGTGTGATTGGTCGTGGTGTGATGGCGTGACGTTAGCGTGCTGTACATACGTGTACCAGGCGCAGTGCTCGACCGGTTCTTTCAGGTTGGCCCCGGTGAGTCCCGAACATGGCATGAAGTGAATGTCTTTTTTGGGATTGAATCCCACCTTCTTCAGAAACGGCACCAGCTTCTCCTTACACTCCTCATACCTGCGGACAGCAGGTGCAGGACGCCGTCAGGACACCGTACACTAGACCCTTGCTCCGTGTGTGTGTGTGTGTATGGTTATGCTGAGCCAGTCCTCACCTCTCCAGACTCCAGTTCACGGTGGGATCGTCCATCTTGTTGACCAGGACGATCAGGTGTTTGACTCCCGCCGTTTTAGCCAGCATCGCGTGCTCTCGCGTCTGACCTCCCTTCTCGAACCCCGTCTCGAACTCTCCCTTACGCGCCGAGATCACCTAGGAAGAGACGATTAGAACGACTTACAACATCCTACGGTTGGTAGTGTAAGAGAAAACCCACTAAGCTACCACCACCTGTAAGAGGAGGTACATGTTGAACATGTGTTTGTGTGTGTGTGTGTGTGTGTGTGTGTGTGTGTGTGTGCGTGTGTGTGTGTGTGAGAGAGAGAGAGAGCAGTGTGTAGATACAGATCCAGCTAATAAAGCACAATGGCCGCTCTCTAGCTACCCACCAGAACGGCTAAATCTGCTTGTGAAGCTCCTCCGATCATGTTGGGGACGAAGCTCTTGTGTCCCGGGGCGTCCAGGATGGTAAAGTGCTTCTTCTCAGTCTCGAAATACGCTCTGCCCACCTCCACCGTTTTACCCTTGTCTCGCTCCTCCTGGTTGGTGTCAAGAGCCCAGGACAGGTACCTGAAACGAACACACACACACACACACACACACACCAGTGACGATCCGATGATTCAGGACGAGACGATACAACATCGGTCCGATTCTACGCGAGTCACTCACCATGTTTCCCTGTTCTTCTCCTTGGCTTCTCTCTCGTACTTCTCCAGCGTTCTCTTCTCCACCATGCCCGTTAAATACCTGAGGGCACGAAAACACAACCGGTGAAATCACTACCAACAACATTTCGATACACACCCACAACTAAACATATCAGCATCGAATCTCATTCTGTAACGTCGGCGCACAAACTTATTCTGGATGTTTCACACTTGATTAACTTAAAATCTCAAGTTTAAAACTTTAAAACCGTCATTAACGTTGTTTACAGCAGGATCTGGGTTAAGCTGAAGTCACGCGTCCTCGCCTGTGTGTGTCCATTTACGCTTCGGCTTTCATTTAAATTCCCAACGCTACATTTGTGTTTGTGTCATTCCCTGATTAAGGATTTCTCTCGGGTCCCGGGTACGTGGTGCATCGTGGATGTGTAACAGCATCACTACTCACATGATCTGTCCTCCAATGGTGGATTTTCCAGCATCTACAAGATAAGAAACACAAGGATTGACAAAAGCTCGTAATGACCTCCAGAAAACAAGTGTGTGTGTGTGTGTGTGTATAAAACACCAGCACAACCAGCATGTAAACACGAATGCTGTAACCGTTTTAAAGAAGGAGCAGGGTTCTAGTGCAAGACTTTTGGTTCTTTACCTCATACGTAACCCCTCAGTGTTCATTATTGTATCAGTAACAAGTGTTGCAGCGCTTCTGCTTTACACAAGTCACGTTTCTAAATGTAAATAAATCCCGATCATATCCTTGTAACTACATAGCAGGTGGAACGACGACACTCATGTTTAAAATTAAACGTTTCCTAGTTGTTTTTATCGTTTTAATCTTCTATACAGAACATTTGGTCTGTGGCAAAGTAAAAATGTCATGATACGAAGGAAATCTGTTGATTAGAGAACAGACTTGGGGTAGTCTTGGGGTTGACCAAGTAACCAATTCACCAAGTAACCAAATTGAGCTTCAATCCAAATTGTACTTAGTGATTTTGAGTAAAGTATAATAAGTATATCTCAGAAATAAAAGTACATTCAATGTACAGATAAACAAAAGTTAGTAACACTTTTAATTTCAAAAGAAAAAAACAAATTAATAAATAAAAAGAAACAATAACAGAAAAAAAAAACGAAATCCTAATTGAACTCACCCACATGGCCGATGAACACCACGTTGACGTGCTCCTTCTTGGGCGCGTTGGGCTGAGGGGGGAGAACTTTGGGCTTGGGAGCCTCCTCGTCCTCCTCCATGGCCTCCTCCTGCGGCGAGTCCTCTTCTCCTCCCTTCTGGTCCCAGCTCTCCTCCTCGGCCGCCAGCTCCACGTCCTCCCCGGCTCCGTTCTCCACGGGCGGAGGTGCTGCTGCCACAACACACACACACACGTGTTTACACACAACAGCTCACAGTTGCACACAATGCAGGCGCGGCTTCAATATCCAACCCTGTAATGAGAGGGGGGGGTGCAGACGTCACACTTCCCAACTACAGGATTACGAAATAAAGTGAATCTGAACAAAATCAGCCTGGTGGAGGAACTTCCCCAAACGTTCAGAAGAAAACAACCGATGTTCCACAAACAACATCATGAAATCGTTACGGACGATTGATACTTCTGTGCCTCCTGGATGCAAAGCAACACCGGCGTTTTCCATTTAAAGTTCAGCGTGGAGGTCATTTGCACCGTAAAGTAATTCACCACCGCAACACAAGAGGGTGCCGAGTTTCTAATGCTCGCGTTTTTGCAACATCTTGTTGATTTTAGCCGATCGATATGGAACTGCGACTGATTTTAAATGCCGGGTCATCGTGAAAACATCACAAACGTATACGAGGAGATACGACAATCTATTCTTTTGATGGCTACAGTGCTCCCCCTTGTGGTCCGTTTCGTTTCTGTTTAACGATGGGAATGTCGATCGGACGCAGTATCAAGCAGGAAGGGCGTCTGCATACTTCAGGCCACATTTCTTATCAGATGATAAAGATTTTACTCACCGACAGGTTCCGAGACCTCCACGTTTACCTCATTTTTAGAATCTGTGAGGAAAACAGAACAGATGAAAGTTTACCGGAATGTTCTAGACCGTTCACTTACACATCATATTAACTATAAACTCTTCATCGATGGCGATTTATCTTTCACTGCTACGCGCTTCTCGACTCGAACAAGTTCGGTTATCTGATCTTAACGTCGTATATTTAGGACATAAATCAGTGGTGGATCTGGACTAGAAATCACGAGGTCATCAGTTCGAGTCCCACCACAGCAGGTCAGGATACAAAACCCTCCGTCACCCGCCACAGTACATCAATCAAATATCAAACATATCAACATACAGATGTTTAATCCAACACCTTATAAACATCTCACTGGTTCTGGAATACACAACATGTACACACACACACACTACACGTGCATACACAACATGTACACACACACACACACACACACACACACACACACACACACACACACACACAGACCACCAGATTAGTAACTAGTAAGGACCAGTAACGTGTTTGGGACTGTATTTGTATCATTGAGTAACTGCAGTCGGATGATCTGATGAACTTTATTCACCACGTCTGATTGATATTTTTGCACATTTGCATTTCCTGCATCGTTTCGATCGTTTATTTCCTAAAGCATCACCACGAGCTTCATGTCCACTTCTCCATCGTTCAGCCACTACGGAACAAGGTAGCGAAGGGAAGAAAAACCCAACACCAATTAGTGGCACCATATGTCTTTTGGGAAGAAGGGCGGGG
>JAOTRQ010000014.1:2809072-2819865 GCA_028565875.1 Hoplisoma paleatum | reverse complement strand
CCGATCTATTTTCACTTTAATATTTGTGCTCCTTATTTGTATTAAAATAAAACGGGTGTGGATCGCAGGATGTGTATTTGTATGAATAGATTTAAAAGATGTCATTTGGTTGTACAGTACACCTCTGGAGAAGACAGTGTTAGGAGCCTTGTTCAAGGGCCCAAAAGTGGCAGCATCACGAAGCTGGGATTCAAACTCACAACCTTTCACCGGTTAGTCCAAAACTTTACCCACAAGTCCCAACGTAAGTCATTGGGATACAGAAAGAAAGGAAAACATTTACATGAATTGTAATACCAAAGCAGCTACAATAAACAGGCCCGTCAGAAGTGTACGTGCAGCCACTATTGGACCTCTGAGCAAGGCCTTTAACCCGTGTTAATCGTTTATTGTACTGGACAAGCTGACAAATGCACATGACAAATAAAGGCGTTCATGTTCTGCTGAACTTTCATTGCGCAAAACAATACCAGCGACCAACTGCCAACACGACCAGTTCTGAGCAGACAGAGATGTGTTCATTGCTCAGTTACCGTCTCAAACAGAGCTGACTTTTACTACGTAGGGAGCCTAGATAGAAAGTGAATGTATCTGATATTATGTGTTAAGGCTGTTTTAGTCGATACTCGTGATTTAGGACGTAGCCCCAACAACCCGGCTGTAAAGACAATCCAAGAAAACCACGTCTTTCGAATCTGATTGGATAAAATGCCATGTAGGCGGGACTTACTTCTGCATTCGAGGTGCGTGATTGGATAAAACATACATTTGGACAACGCCCATGACGCGGCTGCTTTTTGGCCCGTATCAGACGCCATTTTGTCGTTAGCGGTGAAGAGGAGACTGATTTTATCGGCAAGCCGGACTGAAAACGGTAATTAAAATACGACCAACTAACCACAAAATCTCTCTTATTTCGGTGAATTAAATCGAAACATAATCTCCTGGTGAATATTCGTCCGGATTGTTGTTAGCTTGCGCACGATAAACGGTTTAAAAGTCGGTATTTTACGGTGAGCCTCGGTGCTAGTTAGCTTTTACGTTAGCAAGAAAGCTAGTCGGCTAAGATCATCCAGCTAATCACTCGTTCAAATTAAACCTATTAATTATTAATTTAAACACGCGCTTATTGATCATAATACACACACAGTCAATAAATCGATTTGTTCTGTAATGTTACGATTCAATTGACGTTTTAATTCGAGCTGTTCTGTAATTAGCCGCAGATGCTAATCTCACTGTGGGCTCGTAAATGATAAAACACGAGTTCCCTAATAATTAATTCTAATAATAATTCTCTTTTTATTAATATAAACAAAACCAACAATCTTTTTGTAAATGTGTCGGTCTGGTTCAGGCTTAATATTTTTCATCAGTGGTTTGATGGGAAATGACAGAAACGAATTCTGCTCATCTTGTTAAGATCTTATTATTATTTAGAAGCAATTATCAAAAGCTTCGTTTTGTTGTTTAAATATCTGAATTATACAAAATATGTGTGCTTTTTATTTACAGATTTTACAACGTTGTTTAGGGTCTGATGTCATTCCCCCCCCCCACACACACACACACACTGGGATTAAAAAGAACAATAATATCATGATTTAAGTAATAAAATCACGAAGTCTGGTTTGTTTTAATAATTTATCAATGAAGTATTTTATCACTACATACATCACTGTGCTTTTACACGGTGGAATGAATCCTCCACATTTAACACATTATTTACACATCTGTACACACTAGTGAACACATTAGGGGGCAGTAGTGAGCGCCCTTCAAGTGCAGCTCTAGTCACGCCGCCTGCCCGAGCAGGTTTTCACTCAAGTGCGCTTTAGTTGTGGCTCTCGGAATTGAACCTGCAAGCTTGTGATCCCAGTTCTCGCCAGGTCGCGGCCGCTCTTATAAATAACTGTTTGTATTTTTTGTTTGGTTCTAATCGGTCTCACGGTAAAAAGGTCCGAGTTTCCAATCTTAGACATCCTAATCTGTATGAAGTTTGCATGTTCTCCTCGTGTTTGTGTGTTTTTCGCCTTGTATCGAGTTTGAACCCAAGATGTAGAATGTTGTTAAAATTCAAGTAAATAATTGAAGCTACTGTAGTGATGCACTGACGTCTAACACACTACCATGACCGTAACATTTTACTCACTGTGTGTCATTTTCAGTTCAGCGTTCTTACCGACATGCTGGGGTGTGAATATTAGAATAAAAAACAAGAGGATGATGTGTGTTTAACCTTTTAACCTTTCACTGGTGCTTTTTTTTACTGCTCAAGATGTAGACGTGTTCGCATTTGCTCTTTAAATTGATGTTTGTGTACAGTTTTTTTTTGTACCGACAAAGGTAATTACATTAACAGTTTTGACTGCCTGAATCCCTCTTTACACACACACACACACACACACACACACATACATACACACACACATATATATATAAGCTATATTAAACATTCAGCACATAAGCATAAAGTAAACCTGCTATAATGTTTTTAGTCTGATTTGACCGTGGTGAGTAAATGATTTTATAATTTAAAACCACCCTGTGAATGACCGTTTTGGGATAAAATTGTTCTTGATTGCAATATCGAAATAAAGTTCTGTAAATAAAGTTTTAGGGTCTGATTGTTTTCTGGTTGGGTCTTCGAAGAGATCATTGCGAGCGCCATCGTTGCTATAGATGTCAGTTTGTGATGTCATGTGTCTCACGGAAGCTGTAAAGCTCTTCTAAATGGATTTGGTGATGTGAATCTGGTGTCCACCATTCTGTCAAATAGAATCTAACAATTAGTTTGAATTGTTTTGATCTAGAATTAGTATTTCCTTTTTGTGGTTACAGACCAGATAACACGAGCTTCTGCCACATGTTAGGAGGTCTCTCGGTGTTGGGTGTGTTGCTTTTTTGTGCCGTGATCTTCAGGAAAGAAGGTCTGGTTTTTCTTTACAGTCCAGAGATTCTGGCTGAGGTCTTATTATCCGCTTCTTCTCTTGTCTTGTAACAGTCAATAATTAATTCCATGTTGAGCTTTTGAATTACTTATGAGACTCGAGTTGTGGTTGTTGACAGGTGATGGAAACTGGCCAGTTTGTCGTCTCTTTTTCAGTTACTTGTTCCACACACACACACACACACACACACACACACACACGTTCATCTCAAAAGTATTTTTGTGTTTTGTAAAACAAATATACCAGTTGTACGCACCTCCTGCTCCCGTTTGTTCTTCCAGTATGAGTCAGGTAGATATCACACTTCCTCCTTGCTTTGCTGAGTCTGTGCTCCTCAAGAATAGCAAATGATGAAGTGAGATTTCAGAATGAAAACCCGTCGTTTTGTGTTTGATGTTCTATCTAAATCATTTTTTGAGGAGTGTAATGGAATTTAAACACTCAATCAAAGTGTAAATGGTTTAAAAGCTGTTTTATATTAGTGGTGTTTTACAGACTAAGCTGTGCTCCCTTTCTACTACACAGAGACCAAATTGTTGGGTTTAATTCTTTTAAATTGCCATAACTATTTGTGCTGATCCATAGTGTTAGTATACAATAATATTGACGATTGAATATGGATAGTAATGGATTTTGTTCTTTTTTTCCTCCTGTTCCTACCACTTATTCTTGAAAATAGAAATAGCTACTCGTGTATTTGCCACAATCGATGTATTAATAAGGATTAATAACTCGAAGCTTAATATTAAATACAGATTTGCGTAGTTATCAATCTAAGCAACAGTTTAAACTGATCTTTAGTTTCTTAACAGCAGTCACTTTTGTTTAGTCCACACTTCAGTTGTCTTGTAAATGTATTACCAGCAGATCTCGTATTCTAAAAGATTAAACCTGTTCAATCTGCTGAGAGGAGAATTTGTCGAGTGGAAAATGAGCATCTGTGTGATTTTATTCACATTTGTATTACACAATGCTTTATTATTCACCCTCTTTCTCAAATTAATTAGCCTTACTGAGTGTTTAACCATTTTAACAGTGCAATTCCAGTAATATACAAACTTGGTTCAGTAAGCAGTAAATCTAAATGGTTAAACTGTTGCGTTCAAGGACGCCTCTCTTTTTAACGGTTGCCATTTTAACAGATTACAGTCGTCGCACTGATTTGTTTCAGACTATGTGCGCGAGAACATTTAAAGCGTGCTTGTGTTTATGAGAAATTAATCGTGAACATGAGAACTGGACCTGTTCAATATTCAGTGTCTATTTTAATAATTGTTTGTGTTTCAAATTTTTATTTACGGAACATAAAAACTTCACACTCCTTTAGTTGATCTTGATCTTTATGGAATTTGCTCTTCTCTCTTGATTAATTCAGAGCTCAGGTGACTTTCTTAACAGGCCAGTCGTGTCTCTGGTTACCTGCTGCGTCCTACATTCACCACATCACTGACCTCATTGTGTCTTTGTTTTTTTTAACTGGTCCTCATCTTTCCTAACTACATCCATTATTTCTTCCTTGGAGTAAGATTAAAATGTTATGTAGTTTTGAAATGACTAAACGTTTAAAATTGGTGCTTGTTTATTCTCATTATTTTGTTATAATTTGGTAAACAGTGCTTGCTGGCACAAGGGAAGAATTTTGACTTATGACCCTCGTTTCAGCATTCATACATCCTCATTCTGCTTTGTGTAACTATAGAATTTAATAAACTGCAGTTCACATCCTGTTTGATCACAAAGCCGAATATGACGTTAGTTCCGATCTTCCTCTTTCCACAGATCTGCCATCATGGGGAACATGTTTGCAGGCCTCTTTAAGAATCTCTTTGGGAAGAAAGAGATGCGAATCCTGATGGTGGGTTTGGATGCTGCTGGAAAAACTACTATACTGTACAAACTAAAGCTGGGCGAGATCGTCACCACCATCCCCACTATCGGTCAGTTCCTTTGATCAGATTCAGTGTATTTAACTTCTTTATTGTAGTTTTAACTTTGTTTGCATTGTCTGATTTTTAAAAATAGTATCTTGTTTCTGTGTACTGATTGAGTTTCTATTTTTTCCTCCTAACAGGTTTTAATGTAGAGACGGTAGAATATAAAAACATTAGTTTCACGGTTTGGGATGTGGGCGGTCAGGATAAGATCCGGCCCCTGTGGAGGCATTACTTCCAAAACACACAAGGTACGTTTTAATCAATGGTAAATTTTAATACCATTCCAAAAAAAAAAAAAAAATCTAAAAATTCTTAACCCCTATTGTACGGCTCTCTGTGCCCGCCCGTGTGCCTCAGGTCTGATCTTTGTGGTGGACAGTAACGATAGGGAGCGAGTAAACGAGGCCCGAGAGGAGCTGACGAGGATGCTGGCGGAAGACGAGCTCAGAGATGCGGTGCTGTTGGTCTTCGCCAACAAACAAGTGAGAACGGCAGCTCGGGCTGGTGACGTCACACACTCGAGCTGTGATGCTTTAAATATTTGTTGGCCTGATGTTTGTGGGTAGCACTTAAAATGCTCGTGAATATCCTAGGTTCAATCTCACGATGGATCGTTAACACGTTCTCTTAGTTCTCTTCCTCTGTGGGTTTCGGTGTCTGGTTAAAGATTTTCTTTTGTCATATTTACATACATGTGTGCAGTACAATGAAATTCAGTTTACTCAGAAGCTCCGCTCGGCTTTTGTTTGGCTTTTCTACCCAGGAGGTGTAACTCTGTTACTATCCGTCCTGCCGCTAATGAACCGCCGCCTTGTTTTGTTTGTGCTTGCACTGAGAGCCTCATGTGTGTCTCCCGCAGGATCTTCCCAACGCCATGAATGCAGCAGAGATCACAGACAAGCTGGGCCTGCATTCACTGCGGCACCGTAACTGGTACATCCAGGCCACATGCGCCACCAGCGGAGACGGCCTGTACGAGGGTCTCGACTGGCTCTCCAACCAGCTGAAAAACGCTAAATGATCCATTCCATCCGCTCATTGCTCTCTCTGTATGTATGTGTGTGTGTGTGCGTGCGTGTGTGTGGGGGTGGTAACAGCACTGGATTTTGTCTGTCGCCCATCTTATCCATCTCTCTCTCTCTCTCTCCCTTTCCCTCTCATTAGTTTGTTTAGTTTTGGCTTTGGAGACTCTGACCAGTGTGTGTGTGTGTGTGTGTGTGTATGTATGTGTGTGCGTGCGTGTGTGTATGTGTGCGCATGCGTGTGTGTGAGGAGTGGGAGCAGCCCTGCCGTGCCTTTAAACACGTGCTTGTCGTGCAGCTCGGTCTTTATTCCTCCACATCGTCTCCCTCTCTGGCAAAGAACGACCCAGGATGCTAAATGTTTTGTTACGTGTAGATCAAACGATTATAATAAGCCTTGATTTATTATTATTATTATTATTATTTCTTTCTTTCTTTTTCATCTTAAAGCAGTCACGCATGTCTCCGATGTTACAAGGTTTGTCAATACCCGTTTTAAGCCACCCACCATCCATCCCCCTACATGATGAAACACTTTGTAACCTGCATCAGGTTGGGAGAAAAAGACAATAAAGTGACATTTTCCATCCTCGATCTTTCTTTGCCTGTCTGGTTATTAACAGTCGGCGCTTTTTGATCACGACCTTAATAGAAAAGGAAAAAAAAAGATAGCATGCCCGTAGATTAGCTGGTTAAATGCCACAGGTGAGATTAATATCCGGGTTAATATGAGTTAGGAATTTGGCATGCGTACTCGCTTTCACGTAACCGTGATCTGGTTTTTAAACTTTGCTAATCGTTAGTAGACATTTTATGCAGATTAGCACGGCCGTATTTCCTTCGCATGATTCGTTTACATCAGCGCTTCCCAACCACCAATCGGCTTCTGAGAACTTACAACGGTTTAGACAATATTTTACAGTATTTGTACTATTTATTTAATTATTAAAGGTCCCGCTCAAGGGGTCCGTCAGTGGTGCTCGAATGATTAGGCTTCGGCTGTTCTCCTGTTTTAAAATAGAACCACACAAAAAAAGTTTGTTGCAGTGAGATTCTGCTCCCACCTAGTGGTGAGGGCAGGTAATAACAGCCATAGAATTTTGGAAATTTTAATCTCTTGAAGTGGTTTTGTGCTTCCTTGAGCTTTATTAGTGCTTGGGAAGCTCTGGTTTAAACTTAGTTTGTACAAATCTGCTTTATATGGTCTCTAGTATAAAAGTCTTGTTGAGTTTGTATTAGATTTATGATTTATTTTATCATCAGACGCTCCGTATAGAAATATGCGTCACAAAATGTGAGTGTCGTTTCTGAGACCAATAACATACAGCTATAATAATAATAATCGTAATAATGATAAGCCGCATCATCGCCCATGGATGATCCGTCTTTATTAAATATTATTTATAATAACGGAGAGTAAAATGAAGTCGTCGGGCCTGTTGTGTTTTGCTCCCAGTCATCGTTCGGATCGTTTTCTTTTACAGCTTTCAGGTTTTTCTTTCTGTTGAATGTTATTCCCGATGGATCTGAACCAGTCCGGTCCCGCGCAGTGAGACGGTTCGGTCGTCCACTCCTGACCCGAGCAACCTTCTGCTCCAGCGTCGGCCTGTCGGTCGCGTCGTCAGGTTCATTACGTCGTCTTCACTTTCGCTTCTGCTTTGGATTCACAGACTTTTATTTTATAGACGTATCGAGTGAAGCTTTCTAATCGACTGACGTGTTTTCTTCTTCACCTGTATGTTACTCCTCATCCTCAACATATTTACACCCGAACTAGAGCGGTTTTATTTATAAAGTTACACCAAAAATAAAACACACACACACACACTGAGTTTCTGAGCTCGGATTCTCTTCCGGTGATTTTTGTTGCATCTGGCAGGTTTGCTGTAATGAAGTGATATAAATGTGTAACGCCGAGAGCTCTAGATCACCGCGGCGTTCTGCTCTGATGCTCACATGTGCGGCTTTCGTTTTGGAATTGTTATAAATAAAATAAACAAAAACAAGAATGAAATAAATGAAATGTGCAGGTGTGCTGCTTCTTCTTTTGTTAATTTTGTTTTCTTTTTTGATCGTTTCTTTTTCTTGTCTTTTTTTTTTTAAAACCCATCTTGTAACATCTGAGAAATGCACTATAATAAAAGAGATCTCTATTACACCAAACACTTTCTTTGCCGCGTCTGTGATGTCATCGGTCTTGAAGTGCCTGGATAAATAGGATCCCTTTGCTTCACGTTTTCAATGATATTCTTTATGATTTATTTCTTCTGTTGTCTTATTCGATCTCAGATCTGAGTTCATGTTCAACACATCAGTCATCACAATGAACATTTATTCTTATATTTATTATATTAATAATTATATTTAAGTTAATCACTAGGCAGGCGATCTTTACACCGCGTTCCATCCTGGTTCTACTGAAGCCGCCGCTTTATGATGTAATAAGGGTCCGGCACACGTCAAGAGGTTCTCGGTTCGATTCCTGGGTAAGGCTTTCGGTGTGTCTGCGTGGATCTTCTCCCACAGTCCAAAAACAGGCAGATAAAAAATCGTCTGTGAGTGGGTTCGATGTGACTCTAATGGTAAAACATGACGTTACGAAGTGGAAATAAATAATGTTATTCAATGTTATAAATTCTTGGACAATGATGGATTATTTATTATTATTAATGTATCCTTAGATAGTTTAGCTGAAATGGCCACTAGATGGCGGTGTTCTGCATTTATTTTGAATTCTTTCCCGCGTTTGAACAAATGCAGTTTTACTTGGATTTAATTTAAGACCCCCAACAAGATGCCAAGTGCGCCCACTACAGGCCACTACAGAAGGATTCAGAATCTCAGCGCCGGTGTGCTAGCAGGTTTTCAGGTAAACATCTTTTACATTCCACCGCCTGTTAAACGTTTCCTGGTCACTGTGATCTGGCACTGCTGGATGGTCCTGGGTTCGATCATCCATACGGTTAGGCTCGGGTCCTTTCTGTGTGGAGTTGGCATGTTCTCCTGGTGTGTGGGTTGACTGGGCACGAAGGTTTCCTTCTACAGTCCAAAAACATGCTAATTAGGTGAACTGAAGATACAAAAGTATGTGTTTGCTTGAGTTTGCTTATGTGTGTGTTTGTTGTACGTGTTTTTATGCGTGTGTTTTTTTGTGTGTTTGTTTTTAGTGTATGTGTGTTTGTATATGCGTGTGGTCGTTTGTGTTTAGGTATGTGCATGTGTGTTTGTTGTGTGTGTGTGTGCGTTTTTATATGCTTGTGTGTGTGTGTGTGTGTGTGTGTGTGTCTGAAAAGAAACTGGATGATTGCACACACACACACACAGTTTTAGTCAGTTCTTGTGATGTTTAGTGCCGCTGATCGGCGGTTTTGTGACGTCCGGTCTGTGATTTAATGGTGAGCGGCGCTCGGGTTCGACACTCGACCTGTCGTGAGAGCAGCACTGAACACGCCGATGAAAAGATCCGGTCACATCAGTGTCTGTATGACTAAGATTTATATGCTTCGGTTAGATAAAAGCCTCTGTGGGTGTGTGTGCAACATGCATCTTCTCCAGGCCTGTAGGGGGAGCCTCGTTTATAATAAAAATCAATCATATTGCTCAAAACAAGGAACTTGCCCAGTGCTCCTTTAATCCCGAGTCCTTTAATCCCTTTAAGCCCTGATTTTTATTTTTTTTATTTTTTTTACAGTAGAGAACATTAATCCTGTTTACTAAAGTTGATTCTGTGCTGTAACGAGACTCCCACCTAGTGGTGATAGATGGCGATAACACGCGACGTGTGATAGACTCGTTTTCACCGCCGATTGAGCGATCAGACCCGCGGTCCAGGGTGGGGGGGTTGTACTTTTTACTGGTAACCAAGAGACGACTACCGGCGCTACACATCGGCAATAAATTCCGGTACCCACTCCTGAAGGAGGTGTTACCGTGGAAACGGCACATCACATATTTATAGAGAGAGAGAGGAGACGGGGAGAAGTGAGTTTGTAAAATAATAAACATCCTAATTGGTATCTGTTTGCTCATTTTAGACTGAATGAAATCCTCACACACACACACACACACACACACACACACACACACACACACAGACACACACTCTTTCTAAACGAATATTAAGTGGAATTAAATTCATCAGGATTCAGGCTGTTTTTTGGGGGGGGTTTGACCTTGGTGTCACCTTGAAGTCTACCGGAGCTTGTCAGGGATTCACACGACACCCCCGAAGCTACACGAAGAACCTTTTCACACCGTGTTTACACTCCAGTGGAGACGACACACACACACACACACACACACATACACACTAATACTCATATACACACTAGTACATACATGCCTAGAAACACACTTATACACACTCTCTTATTCAAACACTCATTCTCATATACACACTCATACACAATCACTCATGCACATTCACACACACAAACTCACATACACACTAATACTCATATACACACTAGTACACACACACACACATGCCTAGAAACACACTCATGTACAGTACACACACATACTCATATACACACTCATACACATAAACACACACACACGCTCATACGCAATCACTCATACACACTCACACTTATACACTTATACACTCACACATATACATACACACACTCATACACTTAAACACACACACACACACACACACACACACACACACACGCTGCCACCTTAAAGGTCTTATGTTGAACCTCCTTCAATACAAACGCATCGGTAAAAGCGACCCGGGCGTCCGAATGTGCCGCAACCCTCACCACATCCCCATCACCATGGCAACCAGACTCCCGGCTCTCCTGCTGAGATCTCTTCTGTGCTGTGTGACTGCACACACACACACACACACACACACACACACACACACACACACACAC
>JAOTRQ010000014.1:2761868-2777355 GCA_028565875.1 Hoplisoma paleatum | reverse complement strand
TGTGTGTGTGTGTGTGTGTGTGTGTGTGTGTGTGTGTGTGTGTGTGTGTGTGTGTGTGTGTGTGTGTGCGCGCGTGTGCGCGCGCGCGTGCGCGTGTGTGTGTACGTGTGTGTGTGCGAGTGTAGGGTAGAAGGTTCGAGCATTGAGCAGTGCGTGCGGATTTATGTTCAGGCACCGTGCCGGACGGCCGGACGGGCAGCGGTTCAGGACCCCGGGCAGACATGGCGGTGCTCGCTGTGAGCGGCGGGGAGTTTGAGCAGTGGCTGGGCGGACGCTTGGACGGACTCGGAGCGGATCGGGAGGTTTACAGTTGTTATATTCTCGCTCTTCTGCAGGAGGAGGAGAACGAGCAGGAGAAACGAGACGCTCTGATCGGGATCCTGTCCGCTTTCGTGGTAAACACCGGCAATCACGCGGTTAAATCAGCTGCAGTGGGATATGAAGTGCACTTGTTAGGGTGCGTGATGCGTGTGGTTCGGCAGTAGTTTAGTGCACTAGGTAGGGAGCATGGAGCTGTTTGGGTTTGGTCTCGTTATCAGACTAGTTTTGGTGTTTGGCTGCTGACATTTTTATGTTGTTTACTTATTGACAGGTTAGAACCAAATCTTTAATAATCAAGCTTTTGTCTTTTTATAAACATCATTTACTTACCTGTTTATGTATTAGCATCTAATTCTAAATTAATTATATATTTAAATATTATATTCATTGATAAGATATTTTCTCAAAATATAATATAAGTGTTGATTTTGTATCAGTATCATTACATTATGATTAAAGGTCTGATGCTTGACCAGATGCTGACCATGTTTGGACTAACAGCAGGTTATTTATATCACAGTTTCCCTTCTGTTCACCCAATTCATAAACCAAAAATAATTCAACCACTTTGGCCATCACAAATATCACATACAAGCCTACTTTTAATGAGTTATTATAGGATTATATTACAGTCATTAAATAATATCTCAAAGCACATTAATAAGCACTCATTGGCACTGAAAACTCCCTTAAAGCTACAACCACCTGAAGAGAAATTAGCTGTTAAGTTACTGAGCCTTAAATCTGAACCTCCTTGCAAGTGATGATGCAAGTGGACTCGTTCTGCTTCAAGGTCATTGGTGCACCTTGATGTAATTCACCTCCACAACACTAGGGGGTGTCAAGTTTAAGGGTTATGTGGTGTTTGTGTTTACCCTCTGGTAATGCCGACAATCCAGAAATGTTGTTTTTGTCGATTTTAGCCGATTGATATTGAACAACAAACTATTTTAAACGTTGGATTGTAAACATCAAGCCACCACCATGTGCAGAGAGAGATTACTTTAACTACGTGTGCACACTCCATGGATTTATCGAATTATTATTATGCTTTGAATTGTGAAAATAAAACTGCCCATTTGCTTTTAGGATGAAGACACACTTCAGGAGGTTTGTGAGCAGATACTGAACCGGTGGATGGAATGTTTCTCTCAACACAGTAAAACCGCCGCTCAGACTGAACGTAAATCAAAACTAAAATCTACCTGTTCTAATTCACCCGGGGGGGTCTCAGGTCTTTATATAAGACTTGCATTGATAATTGAATTTCTTTCTTTTAGATGAGGTTCAGGCCATCACCAGTCTGATGGAGAAACAAGCCCAGATGGTGGTGAAGCAGAAGGAAGTGTCCGAGGAGTCCAAGAAGAGGAAAGAGGCATTGCTGGCTCAGTATGCTAATGTGACTGATGATGAAGAATATCCTTACTCATGTTTTGTGATGTGTTCAGCGAGTGTTGCTACAGTTATGTTCACTAGATCTGTCTTTATAGGCCTCATCTGCTTTCTGGATCTTGTAGACAAGGTCACAGCAGGAAGGTCCTGAAAGTCCTCTTTCCTCCTGGTGATCTGGTTTCCCATTACAGTCCATTGCTGTCAGAATAGCGTGAGACACTGAATCATAGGTATTGAACTATGACCCTCTAGGATGGACAGACTAGTGCACTATAGTACCGGTCACTAGCCCGGATAAATAGGGAGAGTTGTGTCAAGAAGGGCACACAGTGTTTTGATTATGACTATAATAACATAATAATACAACTTTTCTCCATTTACATTAACAAATTTTGTTTTATAAAATCTTTATAAGGAATTGTGTTCAGATTGTGTTTTGTGTGTTTGATTTATGCTTGTGAACCCTTAACCTTCACACTGAGGAGGAAGACGAGGAGCTGGCATCAGGAGGTGCTGCCATCACTAGTGATAAATGTATCCTCTTTCATGAATTCATGCTGTCTGGTCGGCCTTGTGGTTAAAGACACGCTAAGCTTTTTATATCAGTGACCAGTGTCTCGTCTCTGATGTTGAGTTGGGGTTCATATTTGTAGCTTTAATATTTAGATTAATGTAACAGAATCAATATAAAAGTTAAAATGTATAAATCCCCCTTTATAGAACTATATGTGGGGAAACGTAACTTGAGGTTATATCAGCAGCTTTTTCACCAACTTGTCTATACAACAGTAAATATTTCCTCCAGGCCTGTAGGGGGAGGCTTGTAAGGAAAAACAACCAAATATTGCCAAGTGTGCTTTGAAAGATTTGTGTGGTTTCTTTAATAATGGACTGCAGCCCTCTTTAAGAACACCAATGTAGAGGAAGTGCTGACCCGGCGTAAGCAGCAGCGGGACCAGGCCAAAGAGGACGCGCAGAAGAAAAAAGAGCAGGACAAGATGCAGCGTGAGAAAGACAAGCTCTCAAAACAGGAGCGCAAAGACAAGGAGAAGAAGAGAACACAGAAGGGCGAGCGCAAGAGATAAAGACGAGGGAATCCGTTCTGGACTCGCTTATAAACTGCACTCTGGGAAATGGTTGTGTTTTTGTGGCAGATTATTTTAATATTGGGTTTGTTTCACCGACACATTTCAATCATAAATAGTTTGTTAACGACTTTTAATCTGAAATGTGCTACTGCGTTACAGAAACTGTACTTATTCTGGTTTTGTGTGTGTGTGCGTGTGTGTGTGTGTGTGTGTGTGTGTACGTGTGTGTGTGTGGGGGGGGGGGTGTCTTGCAGTTCATGTCCACTATCAACATCTCACACAAAGTAAACTAGTCACTGAGAGAATTACTGAACCTGCCGTGATTAGACGTGTAATTACTCTGATTTTTAATAAAAACAAAATAAAGCAGCAGCTTGTTTTCAGGATTCTCTCCATCTAATAAATGTCAGATTCATCTGGTGTTTGCACCTTTTTCTGCTAATATGTTGTAGATTCAAATTCAAAGAAACAAATCTGCTGTTTGTATTAAACTAAATGTGTCATCAATATGAACAATATATATGTATTAGGTTTATATATTTTTAAGCTTATATATTTATATATATGGGATTTTTCATGTGCTTTTCTTCCTGAAGATTCCTGGCTTCTTTTGAATTATAAAGGGAAACCGGAACACCTGCAGGAAAGCCACAGATAGTAAACAGTGGTGACCTAGTGAGTTGAGCTTTGACTTTTCAGGTTCAAATCCAGACTCTACTATGGACTCACTGATAAGTCTCTGGGTGAGACCCTTAACCTTGTCTCCAGCGCTTTAGGGGGCGCTGTATGATGGCTGAGATTATGCTCTCAACATACAAGCTGTTATGTACAAACATGGATTCTTGTTGTAATGTACAAACAAATGTTCTGTTCTAAATGTTCTAGACTGCAACCTAGCAATTAGGGTTAAGGGCCTCGTTCCAAGGGCCTAACAGTGGACTTGTCCTGTTCTCACTAAGCTCCACCCAGGCATCAAGCCTGGAACCTTCTTTGTTTTAAATGATGGATGGTAATTTTTTAATAAACTTAATTTTGCTTTTCTTCACCCTTATAAATGTTTGTAAAACTTCTACAGAAAGTTGTTCATCTGAGACTTTTTAATCCACCCAGTCGGTGCTTTGATGGATGTTTTATTACCTTTGCATATGACGATAAAAAAGCTATTTGTAAGCATCAACTTGTTTTAGACTTTATTTTCACTCGGTGTGTTAAATTATAACAAATAAAAGAGCCTTGAAACGTTAATCAACAACAAAAACATTAAAATTGTCATGAGAACAATGACGGTCCTTAACCTCGGCAGGTTCACAGATGGTCACATCATTTTTATATTCGTCTTTTTTACAGATCTTCCAAAAACTCTTGTAGGAATCACTGAAGGAATCTGATTAAAGACGTGCATCGTGAGATTATCCACTTGCACTGAAAAAACTTTACAACACAATTATTCATTAATGTTAATAATTAGACTTGAGACGCAGTGTGGCGTCTTATCTGAAGTAAAAACACTGCTAATTAGACATAAATAAACATAAAATGAAAGAACTGCTGAGAAATGGTACGTATTGAAAATACAATTATTGTTTAAATCCAATGCTGCACCAATAAATAGGTAAAATACAAGCGAACACAGATAAAGTTTTTCCCAGTGAATTTATCTCTAAACATCTAAACCTGACAGTCAGATTAAAAACACGGTGATTTAATCTAATCTCTGTCTCCAGCATCTGTATAATATACTAGACAGAATACTATAAATATAATAGTATATATTATATTGTAATGATAATAGCTGTCAGAATATTATATTATATAACATATTGATTCTAAACATATATAATTATAATATTTCACTTTTTGAGGGAAGAACTCTTCATTTGCTGTGATCAAGACTTTCCCATTACAAATCTATAATAGACAGAAATTAGATTTTAAAACACTGGTGTATTTCTTTAAAGCACCATCACCTCTCTTCTAAAACATCCTCACCACATACATTTACTTCTCATCAACTGTCCTGATGTTTTACATCCACAATTCTTTCCTCCAGCTCTTTCTTCACACTTTCCTCTTGATCTCTTTTTTTGTGGCACACTGTCCCCTAGAGACATGTGGAGGGCCGCTTGAAATGAACAAGGAAGAGGCAAAAATGGGCTTGTACAGAAGCCAAGCATGTTAATAGGGATAGGTAATTGGTGTTAATACTGAACCGAGGATTCTATTGCTCTGAACTGAGCCTATTGTAATATTATTACATACAACAACCTGCTGTACAGAACACCCTCAATCTTATCCGAGTGCTTCTAGCATTTTTAGCGCAGACTCGACCCCCTCAGGCACCACCAGATCAGGACTTTGGGTTCCCAGAGCTAAACATGCTTCCTGCTCGACATCTTTCTCAGCACTGGGGTTGGTTTTGGGCAGAGCCATCTGTAATGCGCACCACAGGACAGTGCGGGACTTCCTAGTGCTGCTGCTCAGGTCCTTTAGTGCCGAGGCCAACAGCAGGACATCTTATCGACAAAATGAAAAGTATGAAAAACGATACAAATGAATTCATAATTAAACCCATTAAAACTTACCTCTGTCCTCTCTGGGATAGGCTGGGCTCAGTCTCTGTCTGTTACCATTAAGGAATTCGTCCTTGCGACGGGCCTGAGTGACACAAATGGCCTCCATGTGCCTGTCCAGCATCGAACCAATATTGGCATGGAGAGGGAAACTCCTCAAACGCTCCATCTTCCCCAGCAGGCTCACCACCTAAGAGAAAACCGAACACACACACACCACACACAGAAGTTCTTCTACATATAACACTTACATATATAGACACAACAGATTTGCTTCTGGAATATAAACATAACGTGAATGATTCATTTTAAGAAGATAAACATGCAACTGTGTTTTGTGTACCAACCTTGGCTTGCTCTCGGAGCTGGTCAACTATAAGCCTGTCCACTCTGGAAGGGTTGGGAGGCATCTTTGGCAGAACATTACTGGTTGTAATAGGCAGATGCTTGCCTGGGTAGCTCTTCATTAGAATCGCATCCGTCTGTTAGACAAAATAATTCAAATTATCAGTTCTCTAAGCAATCATTTTAAAATAATAGTTAAAATAATTAAATAAAAGCTCAAGTGGCAAGATTATTATGGATTTATCTATGAATAAGGGAAGTGACAATGTTATCTATAATCATGTCTGTCTATATACACAACCAACCAACTGGTTCCATCAACACGAGAAAAATATGAACCATATGGCCATGACAATTGAAAACACTACAAAAAACATTAAAACACCATTAAGTACAAAAACACCTGCCTTCTTTCTCTCTTTCTCCAACATCCTCCACTGCTCGTAGCACTCCTCTAGATAATGGTGCAGCTGGCATGCTGGGGCGCCACGATTCCTGCTGACTTTGGCCGACCGCAGGCTGGACAGGAACCCAAGAAAAAGGCCATCTCCTTCACCTGTGCTCGACCCCATTACATCCTGCAAGTGAGGTTTCATGGCTTTCAAATCTACATCTGGAAGAGTTTCGCTTGTGTCCAGAACAGGCATGGAGCCATTATAGGGAAACGAGGAACGAGAGGAAAACAAGTGACATGGGTTCTTCCCAGAACCGGTCATCTGGAACAGACAAGGGAACATCTGGACTGGCACAGGTTTAGGAGGGGAAGAGCAGGCTCTTCTGGGTCTAGACTGACCAGCATACATATTACCCAAGATCTGAAACGGGCTCTGCAACAGACCTTGTTTCTTATCTCTCTCTCTGAGGAAGCCTGTTTGGCGTTTGGGTTTCGTTCCGTACCACTGTGGTGACAGGGTGTCGGGAATAAATCCAGGTGCTGAGGCCGTGTGAAGCGCATCCATTTCTAACTGCACATCAAAGTCTGCGTCGTCCTCAGCTACGTTCCTTAAACTGTCTAAACCCAAACCTGTTTTATTTATCCTTCCTGGTAGATTTACTCCATCGCCATGTTGGAAATCAGGCAGGATTCGTGGAAGGCTCCTGTGAGGCTGCGGGGATGACGAGGTAGATAGAACCTCGGCCACAGATTGTGACATGGGTATGGATCGCATTTGAGAATTGATGTGGACACTGGACTTGGTCGGAAGCTTAGTTTGGTTCTGGAAAAAGTTTGTTTGTCCATGATGGTGCTGGTGAACACTGTTTTGGTATGGGGACGAAAAGTTAAATGTGGATATGAATGATTTAGGAGGCTGGACATATGAGTCAGTAGAATGTACCTCAAACCCAGACGTTTCATATGTTTTGCTATTGTGTTGTAGGGGGTTGATTTTATTCTCCAAATCCTCTGCAGTCTGCTGCCTCAAGCTTGCTGCCACACCTCGCTGGACGTTTGGGATATGATCAGCAAGTACTGATTTCCTTTGATAAGGGTTACTTGTCAAATCACACACACTGTCATGTTTAAGTAATACAGCATTGTTTTTAACTGCAGCTTTACTGTACACATTCTGCTGTTCCCTCAAAAGCAGGGCCTGAATGTTGTTGGACAGCCGGTTGGAATCCTGCAGCAGAAACGGCTTGTACATTTCCAGCTCAGGTCTGCTCAACACAGAGACGTCCTGGTACGAGCTGAAGTAAGAATCATTCGAGTTTTCATTCCCGGCCAAAGCTTGGTCTGATCTGACTGGCCTGCTCTTTAAAAAGTAAGAACTGGTGGCAGGTGAGATATCAAGACCTGGAGGTGGTCTGGGTAGATCTGAGAAAGTTGGCCTGTATGCATCAGGTTCTATATTGCAGGCGGAAAGGGGCCAAGTTTCAAAGCCGTTAAGCTCATGGTAGTTGTCTTGTATTTGTTGTTGGTCTCTTTCGCTCTGAAAAAGTTGTGGTTTTCGAATGGACCGCATCTGTACTTCAGAGTTAAGGTAGTGCAAGCTGTTTTTGCTCACTGAGTTTGGTGACCACATGGTTTTAGGGCCAGTTGATATCCTGCTGAGATCAGACTTGTATTAAAAATATGTGGATAAAATGAATTTGTTTGTTATATATTTATAAGTCATTTAGAAACGTCTAAAGAACACTAACTCTTGACAGAGATCAGAGTCCAACGGGTCAGCATCATCCAAGATAGTGGACACTAATCCATAAAGATCAGCCTCACTTCCGCTGTTAGTGACATCTCTAAGATTCCTGTGACAAATAATTGGTCTCATTTATTATTTATGTAGTGGAGTTTAATGTGGCTTATTAATTAAGTCATCTTAAAACATTACATAAAGAACAACAAGAATACACCCTGGACATGTTGCCATTCCACTGCAGAGAAACAAAACATTATCCCACTTCATTTGTACTTCTGTGTAAATCATTTCATTTTGCAATAGCATTTATA
Source organism: Hoplisoma paleatum (assembly GCA_028565875.1). NCBI lineage: Eukaryota > Metazoa > Chordata > Actinopteri > Siluriformes > Callichthyidae > Hoplisoma > Hoplisoma paleatum. The sequence goes on along the minus strand of JAOTRQ010000014.1, from coordinate 2,769,190 downwards.
TAAACACCCCGCAAGTGTCCTGTCCGGGGTAGACTACAGTATAAAGCATTACTTAAACATTTTACATATGCATGACCTGTCGTTTGTAATATCTTGACTGCAATCCATTAGCTGATATGGGTCATCCTGTGTTACCCGGGGACTGAAGGATAGAGGAGAATGCTCATGAAAGGAGAAGTTTGAGCTGAAAGACTCATGTAGTCCTCCAGTGTCTCCAGTAAGGTCATTCTGTTTTTATTTAAAAAAAAAACTATTAAAACAAATGTAAACACAAGTTGTACATAAACTTTAATTTGTTACTTAATTAAAGCTGGAAATGTTCCCACCTGAAACTTGTATGGAGAATAATAGGACTCTGATTCGACATTATGAAACCCATCAAATGGCAGCTTCCCTCCATTCGTTTCCACACTGATTTGACTTTTCAGTGCATAATTAACCTTGAATAAAACACAAATCTAACATTAGCGGTGACACGGTGGCTCACAGCAAGAAGTCCCAAGTTCAATTCGTGATTCCTGTGGCTTCTCTCTGGATACTCCATTTCCCTCCCAGTCCAAAGACATGTAGTCAGGTTCAGTAGAAATACTGAGATTGGTGTGTGTGTGTGTGTGTGTGTGTGTGTGTGTGTGTGTGTGTGTGTGTGTGTGTGTGTGTGTGTCCTGTAACAGATTCACACCCTGTTCAGGTGCTTAGTGTATTCGCCCAGTGTGTGTCCTAACATATCGCATAATAGGATTATGAACAATTCCAAATTTACTCAAACTATCAAATAAACTATGGGACTTCCTAAATGTGTACCCCTGGCATCAATAACCATTCACCAGCAATTCCCTACATGATCACTAATCAATAACTTCAGGTTTTACATGTGTATTCATGTGTTTATAAATGAATTATTACACCCTAAGCGAGTTCCTGAAATCTTTCTATTTTAAAATAACTTTTAACCCGAGTAAGCAACACATGCAGTAATATCACTAGCATGATGTTACGGAATTGCATCAGACAAGAAATATAAAATATATTTTTTAAATCATTTCGGACTGAACTTTAAAAGAAGTTAAATATCGTAAAAAACTGTAATTGTTTTTAAATTATACTTTGTTCTTTGTTTAAAAAGTTAGTTTTGGTCGCCGCCTCAGCGTACAACCATGGCTGCGTCCTAAACCGCATACATAACTAATAATGAGTGCACCTATCTATTGCACTGATGTGCTGCAAAAACAGCCATCTTGTACACTACGAGGTGCGATTTGGGACACTGCATAAACTTTTTCCCATTACCTTATTTTCTAGGATAACGAAACGTCTTACCTCCATCACTAACACCAACAATTTGAGTCTATGAAATGTATTTATATTGCAACACTAACACAATTGGCGACTGTTTTTATAAAAATTTATCGAAATAAACGATGACAAGACCCTAGCCTGGTCCAGTCTAGAGCTCGTCCGTTAATTTAAAACGAACTAGACTTTCTCCTTGCAACACCCTGACGTCAATCATAATATGTCATTTTCTATTGGTCAATTAGGATCAGCTCAACCTATCACAGTGCAAGTTGTATTAGCGGTAACTATCCACCTTAGCAACCCTGTAGTTTCAAAAAGGCCGAATCCCAAACCGCAGCTTAACGCCTCAAAAACAATATGCTAACTCTTATTAACTTTTAGTTGTTTAGTTGTCGATGCCAACGCAGCCATAAAAGCCCATCGGTTAAGAATAAGAAAAAAATAATACAACGAGCAATGTAGTAAAATATGTCAATTCCAATGTAATAATACATTAATATGACATACTTAATACGTCTTACTATCAAAGTGGTAATAAATTCGCAATCAGGTTGAAATGTACAAACATATAAGAAATGTGACAATTTATTTATTTGTTTGACAAGAATAGGTGGATTAACCACAAGATGGCAGTGTTTGCACACAGGTAAAGTTCAGGTGTTTTGTTCAACTTCAAACTTCAGTTACTGTGATTTATTTTTATTTATTTATTCATTACGCGGTTATTAATGATTAATAACTTACACGTTTTAATCGATTATAACTTTATATTTCTTTCTTCATATTTCTTGTTGTTATTACACAGTAAACAGATAAACACAGACAGTTGCATAATAAATCTGTAATTATACAGGACGAAGGTATTAACGGTGAAGTTTTACTCTTTCTGAGAACAGACTGAACTTTTCAGAGCTAGTGCATATGTTTGTAATAATAATAATAATAATAATAAATATTTTTCATATATTCATTGTTTAGTCGCTCTGTTTAGTGAGAACTGTCTGACGTGACCTGTTTCAAGGCTCCCGAAATCCCGCCTCCTTTTTATCTCCTGGCGCGGTGAGGAGGGGGGGGGCTTGAAACCGTCCAATGGGACAAAGAGTGAGAAAAAAAGTCAGACACATTCAGTGAGCGGTGAGACACATTTCTGCTTCTGCACAAACTTTACCTGTCTGTGCTATTTTAACATTTCTACAGGAAAATATGCTCTTCCAGACCTGACTTCACAGACTTCTTTGTTGGAGAAAACTTTCAGCTTAAGTTTCGGAGTGCACACTGGACAATGGAGACGAGTAAGAGCTGGGTTGTCTTGCTGACACTGCTGCTGTCCTCCTGCATGCTCGCGGTGTTTGGACAATACCAAGGTGATCACGGCATCGCAGTACCGGATCATGGATTTTGCCAGCCTATCACCATTCCACTCTGTACTGACATCGCTTACAACCAGACCATCATGCCCAACTTGGTGGGTCATTATAGTCAGGAGGACGCAGGACTGGAGGTTCATCAGTTCTATCCCTTGGTAAAGGTACAGTGTTCGCCGGATCTCAAATTCTTTCTCTGCTCCATGTACGCACCCGTCTGCACCGTTTTGGAGAAAGCCATCCCTCCGTGCAGATCTATATGTGAAAGGGCCAAACACGGCTGCGAGGCGCTGATGAATAAATTTGGCTTCCAGTGGCCGGAGCGCCTCAGGTGCGAGAACTTTCCCGTGCTAGGAGATGGCCACATATGTGTCGGGCAGAATGAATCCACGGCCACTGTGGCTCCTCCACAATTACCGTTCCCGGGGACTCCAGGGATCCATCTTTATTCCACACCCGACAGGCCTTTCCGGTGCCCGCCGACTTTGAAGGTGCCGTCCTACCTGAATTACAAGTTCCTCGGGGAGCTGGACTGTGGCGCACCATGTGAGTCGTCTAAGTCTCATGGTGCCTATATGTTCTTCACAGACCAGGAGATCGAATTCGCTCGCATTTGGATTTTAGTCTGGTCCTGCTTGTGCTGTGCGAGCACTCTCTTCACAGTAACTACTTACCTGGTGGACATGCAGCGCTTTAAGTATCCTGAACGGCCTATAATCTTCCTGTCTGGCTGCTACACCATGGTGTCCATTGCGTACATCACCGGGTTCTTCATGGGCGACAAAGTGTCGTGCAACGAGAGCTTCTTCCCAGACAGCTACAAGACTATAGTGCAAGGCACCAAGAAAGAAGGATGCACAATACTCTTCATGATGCTCTACTTTTTCAGCATGGCGTCCTCCATCTGGTGGGTCATCCTGTCTCTGACCTGGTTCCTGGCTGCCGGGATGAAATGGGGTCACGAGGCTATCGAGGCCAACTCACAATACTTTCACCTGGCGGCTTGGGCTGTACCCGCCGTGAAGACCATAAGCATCCTGGCCATGGGGCAGATCGATGGAGACGTCTTGAGTGGAGTCTGCTTCGTAGGCTTGAGTAATATCGACCCGCTTCGGGGTTTCATTCTGGCGCCGCTGTTCGTCTACCTTTTCATCGGGACGTCCTTCTTACTGGCCGGATTCGTGTCCCTCTTTCGGATCCGCACCATCATGAAGCACGACGGCACCAAGACGGAGAAATTGGAGCGCCTTATGGTACGCATTGGCATCTTTTCGGTCTTGTACACAGTGCCGGCCACCATCGTCATCGCTTGCTTCTTTTACGAGCAGGCATTCCGTGAGCACTGGGAGCGAAGCTGGATCAGTACGTACTGTAAGAGCCTGGCAATCCCATGTCCCATGCAGCCCGGACCTCGAATGAGTCCAGATTTTACAGTCTACATGATCAAGTACCTCATGACCCTCATTGTGGGGATCACGTCTGGGTTCTGGATCTGGTCCGGGAAAACTCTGCACTCCTGGAGGAAGTTTTACACACGCCTGACTAACGGGCAACACGGCGAGACCACCGTGTGATACACTGGACTCTCGATCTCTGTTGAAAGTACTTTTGATATAGAAGATTGAAGTTGTGAAGATGGACTGTGGAACTGAGGTCTTTACATGTCAGTATTTGTAATATGGTAACTGTCCTGGCTGAATATTGTTTATAGTTTTAATACTTTTGTGAAACAAGGCTGAATGAATGAAGTTTTTGCACCTTGTGCAGCTTCACATTTTACTTCCAAAATACCAAATCTGCTTTACAGTCCATTCTCTTGATTTTTATTTTATTATTGCCATTTGGAATTTGGTCAGACCAGGTGAACATTGAACTCTTTTAGATCCTGAGTCCTTTCCAACAACAAGATGCTTTAAAAGTTATTTAAATGATGTTTGTACAATATATATATATATATGAATTTAATTATGTATTTGTATTTAAACAGCTGGATTATTATTTGGGCTTTGTCAAATCCCTAAATCCTGCTCTTCTGTCTTCTGTCTGTGCACACACTTGGCAAGATCTGTAATCATCGTTCTGCCTGATGCATCAATCCAGAAAGCTGTTTTGAATTTAAAAAGATTTTCCTAAAACACAAAACATTCCCTATTTGTGGCCTCTTTCTCTCCCAAGTGATTCCATCCTCCAGTGTTCAGGCTCATGGAACAGCAAGAATAAATAAGTGTATACGATCACAGGTTTAGAATAGTATTGTGTGTGTGTGTGTGTGTGTGTGTGTGTGTGTGTGTGTGTGTGTGTGTGTGTGTGTGTGTGTGTGTGTGTGTGTTACCAGCCCATGCCCTGTTCTCTGAATAATCGCAGCTCTCAGTTTTGATTTTGTTTCTGCTAAAGTTTGTGCACTTCGGGTTTATCTGATGATGAATAAATATCGTCCACACTGGACGTTGCAGCTGCTTCACTTCATCTGGTGACCGAGATGCTACATTTACATTTTCAGCATTTAACAAAGATGCTTTTATCCAAAGTGACTTACAGTAACAGACTGAGCGATGAGGGTTAAGGGCCTCATTTAGGGACCCTTAATGAAGTGGCAGAGCTGTGTATTCAAATAAATTGTGAATGTTATTACATTCAATGCTTTATAGAAATATGTGGACACACCTCGTCATTATTTACAATCACTACAAATTAAAAACACACAACAATGACTCAGGAACAAGAAAAAGCTACAAACTCAATCAAATAAATCCAAATCACACACAAACTCGAACCTTCTGTTCTGCTTATAGGAAAAACTTTCTTTAAATGTATTACACACATTTTATAACACACACACAGATACCCAGAGTTACACACACTAGCAAATTGACGTGTGTTGATAATTTTTTTATCTGTGTGCTGGTCTGTATTTTGAAGTAAACATTAAGAATGTGTGTGGATGAGTAATTGGATGAGTAATTTACTCCCTGACTCACGCACACACACACACACACACACACACACACACACACACACAGCTGGAATCTCCCTGGAGGAGACAGAAGATGGTAGTTTAATAAGTCATGATGCACCAGACAAAACAGATCCACCCAAGAACTATTCTCATATATCAGAGTCAACTGAAAACATTTCACACACTAGTGAACATACACTAGGAGGCAGCAGTGAGCACACATGCTGAGCAGTGGGCAGCACAAGCCACGGCTCCGGGGTTTGGTGCCTTTTGGTGTGTGTGTGTGTGTGTGTGTGTGTGATGCAGTGATACAGTGACACACGTGATGCAGCAGAGGAACCAGACACTAAAACTAAAGGTGCTAAATCAGAGGAATAAAGACCTGACAGTAGAAACACTGACTCTTTATGTACCCGGGTACAAGATTTTATAGGTGCTACAGCTGATGCAAAAACAGACATCAAGTCCTCTACCCAAACACTAGGGTGCGGTGGGTAGCACTGATGTAGTACCGGGTTCTTCCAGGAGTGGAATGAATTTTCCAGAGCCTTCAGATCACAAGTTCTCTAACTACAAGGACACGACCGTCCCTTAGAGTATCTGTCACCTTCCGACCTAGCTACTTACCTGTCTCTCTGTCTGTCTGTCTGTTTTACTATCTATTTGTAGTATATATGTAGGACTGATAATGATATTGTGTAGCAGCTTCAGAAACAACAAACTGTGTGATTTGCAGTCTGTAATCTCAGTGTGTGTGTGTGTGTGTGTGTGTGTGTGTGTGTGTGTGTGTGTGTGTGTGTGTGTGTGTGTGTGTGTGTGTGTGATTTTGAAAAGCATTGTGAAAAACTTTACAGTAACAAATTTTCTTTCTTGTTCCTCCGCAGCAGAAACAGGTTGAGGAGACGTGAGTGAGACGGGTGAGAAACGATCCTCTCCTGCAGGCTTCAACTAAAAACACATTCAGATGTGTGTGTGTTTCTTTTCACTCTTTCATCTGTTTTGCTTGGCGTCAGCAGAGGGGAACGTTGTCAAACTGGACCGACCGAGTGTGATACAGCACTCAGTACTCCGGATCTTATTATTACATCTATCGTACCTTTTTACATCTATGCAAATCATGCAAATGCAAATCATATTTACCCGCCAATGCCTGACTTCTATTAATAATTAACGGGCCAGTTTATGCAGATTTCATCGCCCCCGGACCTCGGCGCACCCACATAGTTTAACATCAGTGCACGCAAAGCTTCAGAAAATAAAAGAAAATAAATCATTAGAAAGAGAGAAAGAAAACAAGGCTGCTCATCTGGACTCACAAAAACAAACCAGGAGGAACTTAAAATCTTTCCGGCCTTTTTTTCTGTGGAAAATTCTCGTCTTTCATCCAGAATCACGTCAATCATTCAACACACTGAATTCCTGAACATACCAGCCGATGTTTTCTCATCCCCTCATTTTAGACTCATTTTCAATTCTGGAGCAGTAAATGGAGAATCTGGTAATGATCGTCTCATCTTTCATCTGAGAAAAGAATGATCATGTAATACACACCAAATAATGACACCACAATTACAGGATTTAGTTTGCTTTGTGTGTGTGTGTGTGTGTGTGTGTGTGTTCTTCTAATCCGGTGGGGACTTTGACCTGAATACACACAGACCCGTGGGTACTCGTGTCACCATGGGGACCAAAATTGAGGTCCCCAC